>JAAGAY010135835.1:0-21987 GCA_011801015.1 Ardeotis arabs
TCATTTTCAGTTGGCACTCTAAGATTGTTCTGCCTCTTGAGGTATTTTTTTTTTTTTTTTTTACTGTTTCCAAGGTCTCTTCTTGTTTGGTGTGAATTTGCAAGTCAGAAAGCTGCTGATTTGAAAGACCATTTAACTTTTCACTCCTTCATAAGTGACCACAACTAATTTGGTTAGATTTTTCATATATTTCTTCTTCTCTCTTCTAGTTAGTGCTTTAATTTTTATTTAATAGAGACTTCTATCTGCTTTTTTATCTAAAGGGGTAAAGCTTCTTTTCATTTGTTCTCCTTCCTTCACACTGTTCTTATTTATCTAGACTTAAGTTATACTTGCCAGGAAACCAAGAATGGTTATCAAAGGTTCAAAGCTATTAGTGTCAGCTGAAAGGGACTCGACATCTTCCCACTTAAAAAAAATAGAAGAACAAGAAAATTAAATTACTTGTCCATAAATTAAAAAGATCTGTCATAAAACATAAAATAGAGCCCATGCCATTTGGCTAAAGTATTGTAACCACACATTTATCTTTTCTTCAATCTCTTTCTCTAGCTGCTGCAATTACAGAAGAAAAATGTCCAGGTCATAAATAATTTCACCCTTTTAAATGTTAATGTTTTAAATATTTAAGTCTTTTAAAATGTTTTTAATAGCTTTACAGAATACTTTCTCAAAGCTATGCCATACTCATTGCTCCAGAACATAGCAATACAACATTTCATGCTTTTCTACTAGGTGTTTCCAGCTACTAATTAAAAAAGAAAACATGAAGTATGTTGACAGACAGCAGTGGCCCTGGGCACAAAGACATAAAAACAATAGTAACTTGATTGCTATGGAAATGGAAGTAGTCATTAACTAATCACATGGGAAGAAGGATAAGACTAGCACCAGAATCAAAGAACAGGAGAGAAATTTTCCTGTAGAAGCAGGAAAGATTAAAAAAAAAGACCCACAAAAATCAACTGATAGCAGGCAGATGAACCAATCATTTATCAGGACAATTTTTTTTTTCTAAGAAGAAATATGGAAAACATACCTTAAAATCTATCTCTTCTGCTCAGATAATTGGAAGTTGCTAGAGACAACTAAGCAAGAAGTTGTGTTTTCCACAGCAGTCAATAAGGTACCCCTGAGCCCTGTGAGCAGAACTTGCAGAACATGTATGACAAATGAAAGACATGAGAAGATTTAGAAAAAATATCAAAATATATATAAACATGGTTTATTTAAATATCTGCTTACCTGAAATAATTTCTTATCTTCTTTTTTTTAAGAAAAAGGCCAAGAACAAAAGCTATTTACCCCTTTCCAGCCAAGAAAGAGGAGAGACACCTACAGGCCCATGTTGCTGTGGAATCACGTTCCCTAACCTAGCCCGACTTTCTTATTCAATGTGGTTTTATTCAACTGGCCAGATTTAAAGCCGTTCTTGAAAGACAAAACACAATTCCTGTGCCTTATGACTAGAACAAGTCATGGCAAACCCAGATTTCAGTAAATATAGAAATTTATAACAAATTATTATGAAGTCACTCACCACTCCTGTGATGCTGGCAGCATATCTCAACTGCAGGGCTCTTATTATATGCTTTTATCGATTAACTGACATGCTTGTACTAGTTTTAGGGGTTTTTTTCTTTTGTTGTTGTGTTGTTGTTTTATTCTGGTTTTTTTGTTTGTTTGTTTGTTTGTTTTAATCCAGGTTATCTCACTCTCCTCTATTGCAAGGAATCAGAAGTTGACTAAAGTAATGGATCACTGGTGCATTTTCCTCTGGGGCCATGGATTTCAGTGGAGGAGCTGGGAAAATCTCCACAGAGCACAAGAAGCGGCCGTATAGGGAAGGAAACAGTCATTACATGACAGGCTTCTGTACCCTTGCAGGATCTTGACAATGATTAAGGTGTTCTATGTCAAATTGTTTTTCAGGAAACCAACAAGTGCACTAAAACTTGCTGTCCAATACAAGTAATGTTAGAGCAATGAATCTGAATAGGCACTGGGAGAATGAAGAACTGTCCACTGTAGGAGAAGAGCAGGTTCAGGACCATCTAAGAAACCTGAAGGTGTACAAGTTCATGGGACCCAATGAGATGCATCCACGGGTCCTGAGGGAACTGACATGAAGTTGCCAAGCGCTGTCCATCATATTTCAGAAATTGTGGCAGTCTCGTGAGGCTCTCACTATTTTTAAAAAGGGAAAAAAGGAAGACCTGGGGAACTACAGGCCAGTCTGCCCTCTGCGTCCAGCAACATCATGGAGCAGATCCTCCTGGAAACTATGCTAAGGCACATGGAAAATAAAGAGGTGATTAGTGACAGCCAATGTGACTTCACTAAGGGCAAATCGTGCCTGACCAATTTGTTGGCCTTCTGCGACGGGGTTACAGCATTGGTGGATAAGAGAAGAGCAACTGACATCATCTATGTGGACTTCTGCAAAGCATTTAACACTCTTCCGCATGAGATCCTTGTCTCTAAACTAGAGAGATATGGATTGGACGAATGGACCACTCAGTGGATAAAGAATTGGCTGGATGGTCACACTCAAACAGTTGCAGTCAATGACTTGATGTCCAAATGGACACCAGCAATGAGTGGCGTTCCTCAGGGGTTGGTATTGGGACTGGTGCTGTTTAACACCTTTCTCAGCAACATGGACAGTGGGATAGAGTGCACCCTCAGCAAGTTTGCTGATGACACCAAGTTGTGTGGTGCCGTCGACACACTGGAGGAATGGGATGCCATCCAGAGGGACCTTGACAGGCTGGAGAGATGGGCCCATGCAAACCTCATGAGGTTCCACAAGGCCAAGTGCAAGATCCTGCAAATGGGTCAGGGCAATCCCAGGCACAAATACAGGCTGAGTGGAGAGTGGCTTGAAAGCAGCTGTGAGGAGAAAGACTTGGGAGTGCTGGTGGATGAGAAGCTCAACATGAGCCGGCAATGTGCACTTGCAGCCCAGAAAGCCAACTGCATCCAGGGCTGCATCAAAAGAAGTGTGGCCAGCAGGTCGAGGGAGGTGATTCTGCCCCTCTACTCTGCTCTCGTGAGACCCCACCTGGAGTACTGTGTCCAGTTCTGGAGCCCCCAACATAAGAAGGACATGGACCTGTTTGAGCGAGTCCAGAGGAGGACCACGAAGATGATCAGAGGGCTGGAGGACCTTTCCTATGAGGACAGGCTGAGAGAGTTGGGTCTGTTCAGCCTGGAGAAGAGGAGGCTCCGGGGACACCTTATTGCACTCTTCCAGTACCCAAAGGGGGCCTAAAAGAAAGTTGCAGAGGGACTTTTGACTTTTGACAAGGACATGTAGTGATAGGTCAAGTGGCAATGATTTTAAACTGTAAGATGGTAGGTTTAGACTGGACATAAGGAAGAAGTTATTTACTGTGAGAGTGGTGAGGCACAGGAACAGGTTGCCCAGAGAAGCTGTGGATGCTCCATCCCTGGAAGTGTTCAAGGCCAGGCTGGATGAGGCTTTGAGCAACCTGATATAGTTGAAGGTGTCCCTGCCAATAGCAGGGCAGCTGGAACTAGATGATCTTTAAGGTCCCTTCCAAAACAAACTATTCTATGATTCTATGATTCTCAAGGAGATTGATGTCATTATTAAGCTTCATATGCTTTGAAAATAAAGAAGACAGGAAGCAGGTTGGATTCAAAGCATCATGAGGTGTCTCTTGCACAAGAGAGGGAAAATATCACTAACACAGTGATAATGGTCATTATCACACTTGGACCGTGAGAAAAGTGAGATCCCAAATCCAAACCTCAGCCTGGACACTGCACAAATGCAGAGAAAAGTGACACCTTGCTACACAGTGTTAATGGGGTGAGGGAATGGATGCAACCATCAGAGTCAGAATTCCCACCAGTGAAGTAGTGGTATTGGACATGCCTAATTATGAGTGCCCAACTAGAAGTATATTAAGTATATTCAGAAAGTAGCAAGTTCTGAAATTCAAGACTTTCAGAGACTGTCATGTAAGCTGCCCACAAAATTAGGCAACAAAATAATCTCTGACAATCGGTAAATGCAGTAGTTACTTCATCATTTCTGGAGGAGCAGCAGCAGGGAAGACAGAGATGACAGTAATGTCAGGAGATAACACTGCAATAGCGGGAAAGGGCAGTCTCTGACTGTAAAGCAAAGACACTGGTGACAGTAGGGAAACTGTTAAGCTAATGAGGAAGAAAGTTGAGAAGTGCAAAAACTCCTGCATGCCAGCCCACACAGTAACTGTAGAATTGACCTTCCCATTCCTGCTACTAAAAGCAGTAATTTCTTAACCTTGGACTTTCAGATCACTAACAAAATAAAACAAATCAAATCAAAAGAATGAAAATGGAGTGTGCAAGTTTATCAGGGCATTGTAGCAGATATTTTTTCCCCAGCTAATGCAGCCAGGTACACTGTAGCCTCACCACACTCAACCACGGACCCCGCAGTCTCCAGCTCTGTCCAGTGTCAGTACAAGATATGCTCCAGCTCACTGTGTGCAGAAGCTCCTTGGGCCCAGCTCCATCTGCAGCTATCCCTCAGGACAGGTGAGATATGATCTCCTTTCCTGTAACATGGCTGCAAAAGCACGATGTTTCTCTAACCCTCCTAAAACCCTTTTTTCATTTTGATATTTTTTCTCCTGTACTGCTGACCTAAAGGGAGAGCAGAAACTTTTTCATTAGATATAAAATATATGTTTGTGAGAGGAAGTTGTGAAAAACATTCTAAGAAGTCACACTATCTCCTACTGGGCATTCTGGCTGTGAGAGTGACTGTATCATTCACTGCTCCATATGACTTCACTCGCTATTCCCCTTCGCTCTAGATCATATAACTTATTTTTCAAGGTCTGTCTGCCTATAACAATTTCGCCTTTCTGTATGCTGTGTAATATGTGTAAAATTGTGTGGCATGTCTGTGAACACTTTGGAAAAGCTTTAGCAAGTGTCTCTTTGCATTCCTTTTCCCACTGAAACCCATCCATCCAAAGCCTAACAGAGAAACAGTGCAATAGGTAGGCAGCAATATACCATTATTTGGAACACAAGCTTACTGTTGAAATGTTGGTTTTTTTTCTGAATAGAAAGCAAAGGCACAATCTACTTTGTAACCTGATCCAGGTATTAATATAGAGTATATATTACTTTTTCTGCTTGCATGCCCTGCAGGTCTTGTGACAAAGACTTTTAAGAGTGACACAGGTTAAAAAGTTTGTACTGAGGTTCTTGTCTTAGCATGAAAACACATTTCCTTAATTCTAAAGGTGCTAAGAATTGACATTGTTAAGTGAGGTTAATGGAAGGTACAAATGTTCTGCCTCCTTTGGAATAATAGGACACAGTTACCCACTTGGTTGTCTGGTTTTAGATATCTATGGTTGAAGCAATTATAAACAGTGCATCTTGCGGGGTCAGAACGCAGAGAAGGTAAGCCAAAAGGAAGTGGCGGCTGAAGTAAGAGGTAGGATATAGCCTCAGAATAAAAGGGATCAGCACAGCATATTTTTAGATGCTTGGGAATGAGGCCCAAAAAGAATAAAACCGTGCAATCAAGGACGCTGCTTCCCCTTCCAATCACACACACACTCTCTATATTGTATCTAATCACTCACAGTCATGGAGTCATTTCCTTAGGAGTTCTAAGGGAATCATGTTTGGATTCCAAAATGTGTAAGCAATGCATTAATTTGATACTATAGAAACTTGCATCGGAAGTCCTTGACCAAAATATTCAGCACTAAAAGTATGGTAACATTCTTCCAGTCCCTTCACAGTTTTCCACCTGGTTCATTTTTCAAGGATGTATATCAGCTCAGAAAACAAAGAGAACAGATATTAAATTGGCCCTAAATTGATAATGAATCCTTGCATGACTTCATCGTCACATTAAGGAATATATTTCAAGACAAATAAAAGGAATCTTGACTAATTGTATTGTTTCTGAGAAAAGGCCTGTAGAAGGAAGAGTGGGTGGCTGAATAAGATCCCACAAAACATTCAGCATTTATGACATAAAGGCAAATGCGTTGACAAGTGAAGTGAAAACTCAGTGTGTTATCACTGAGTCACACATTGAGCAGCACATCTGTTGACACAGAACGTAGACAATATCAAAATAATAGAGTATAATGCCAAGCAAGCCCTTACAGAAGAAGCAGAATGTAAAAGGCTTTAAAATCATTACACATAAAGAGTAAAATCACGTAAAAGCCACACAATCTGGCACTCATGCTGTCATTAGGACAGATAGAACAAAAAAAACCAAAACAAACCAAAACATTTAAAAGCAACCACTTGTGGACTGAATCATAACAACCAGATATCTTTGTATTTTGTATTAATATTAATGTCTGAAACTCCATCTTGTTTGAGAAATCAGTATAGTTTTGAATGGCTGCCCTCTAAATGACTAATACTGCCAACTAGACGTATGTTACAACAATACAGGCACTGCAGTAATATATATATATAAGGAGACATGATGATTGTTATTTCACTTTTAAAAGTCACTATGCCCTAGGGCACAATTAACAGGCAATAAATTCCTACATGCTACTGAAGTTCAGAGATTAGTGTTTGCCAGTCAAAGCATGGAAACACATTTACACCTAATAAAATAAGGCTGATTAGCTGTTTAAATAATAGGAGATGTCAGTCAGGGGCCACAGAAGGCTATGAACAATAACTAAACCCATCACCAAAAAACTAACGTGTGTGTCTAAAGAAAAGTCAAATATTAAGCATCTAAAAGAACCTTAAATGTTTGTCAAGTCATCTAAAAGAGAAGGAACTTTACTTAAGTGATGAAAACAATAGTTAGTGGTAGAAACTTAATGGAGTACAGCAGAGCACATGTCACTCCAGTCTGTGCACTTCTTTGCAGACTGGTTTAGGAAAATCTTGTACATACTGGACAGGAATTCAGCCAGATTTTGGAACATAGTATAGCTCATTAGGACATGTTTTGGCCTTGTCAAGTGGTAGGATTGCAGGTGATATCATAGGGTATGTCTGAAAGAATATGCTTTGGGTTTAGGACTATATATGCTCACTTAAGTTAGGTAATGCAGGGAAAGAGGAGGTGGACAATAGCACTGGTGTGATATGTCACTTGACTGGACAAGTGACTTCTCTGTACTTGTGACTTGAGACACTGCTTCTTCCTGAGAAGACAAGGATAGGGGCAGAGGCACATCTTCTATACATTGACACAGACCAAGTAGCGCTGTTTGGTAGTGGTTAAAGATCAAAAACTGGATCCTAGCTACTGTTAGAATTTCTCCACTCAGACATCTGATTAGTTTAAAAAAAATACTATAAATACTTTTCTGTTAGTTTTAACATCTTCCAGTGTTCTCCTCTTTTCTCCTTTTTTTCTTTAGCTTTGAATTTAAGAGAGGTTGAAACAATAATTACCTAGAACGTATACAAATAGACTAATAGTATACTTCCTGATTAATTTCATGGTTTGGTCTTATACTCTGCACCTTTAATCTGACAAACTTAAGCTGTATCACTCAAAACAGAAACTACATCGTGAAGACATGCTATTTTCCTGCTGCGAACCCCCAAATATAAAATAAGGTACAACAAAAGTTAGTTTTTGCCTGGGGTACTTAAGTTTGCCAAAATTCCACGGCACACAACCCTTTCCCAAAGGATTCAGCACCTTTCATGACCGCTAATGACCTTACAAAGGCAAGACAGTTTTGCACTAAGAACAATTTGTTGCTCCGCTGAGACACTTGGAAAACATACATTAAAATAATACTTTGCATTAAGCAGGGACTAACTAAAGAATAAATCATCAAATACAGGTTTGCAACAAAAAAAAAAAAAAAAGGTTTTGGAACCAAAGTTCAAAGGCAGTTAGCGTTTGATGAATTTGTGGAATTTTCTCATTCTGGATTTCTTCTTGCCCACGGCAGGAGTCAGCCCTTCGGCAGTGAACAGAAGTGATCCTGCATGGTTATGAACAAAAGCAGGACCTGCATAGTGCTTGTGATAGACACTTGCTCTTCTATATTGTCTGTTCTGCATCAGTATTCCCTTGCAGCACTGAATGACAGCCATGAACTGTATTAGTAAGAGCATATCCAGCAGACTGAGAAAAGTGGTTTTCCCCCTCTGTTCAGCATTTGTAAGATAAATCTGAACTACCGTGTCCAGTTTGGGGATCTTCAGTACAAATAGACAGACAAAGTAGAGCAAGACCAGTAGAAAGGTGACCAATATGTTTAAGGGGATGGACTACATGACATATGAGGTGAAGGTGAGAGAACTGGGTTCATTCAGCTTGGAGAACAGGAGCCTAAGGAAGGATCTGATTGCTGTCTACAAATAATTAATGGCTGGTTATAGAAAACAGATTCTTCTCAGAGAGGCAAGTTGCAGCTGGGGAGCTCTCAGTAGCTATAAGGAAAAAAACATTCCCAAGGAGGTGCTCAGGTGAGAGGAGTGGCTGCTGCAGAATCCCCATCCTCAGAGATAATCAAGGCCCTGAGCAACGTGGTGTAATTTCAAAGCTGACCCCATTTTGAGTGAGGGAGTGGGTTTAGACCAGATGAGGTCCTAAGTTCCATTCAAAGCTAAATTATTATGTTATTTACAAGATCATGAAAGGGACACAATGTGGGGAAACACCTAAGCCACATGATGAAATTCAGTTTGGTTCCAGTGGCATTTAAGAATATGTTTGAATAATTCATGAAATAAATATAGCTGTGTGATGTAGAGAGATAAAGTGCCTATATATAGCTTCAAAAATTCTTGAAGAGGGGAGGGATATTCTGTCTAGCCTGCTGGATTGGAACCAAGGAGACCGTTTTTAATTTCCAACATTTTTAATAGGTTCTTCTGTGATTTGGGGCAAATAACTTAATCTCACTATAAATCAGCTGCTGACTTATTAAGTAACAGGATAAATCCATTAATACGTAGGTATTTGTGAGTCCTTCAAATAATACTAAAATAAAGTTGACAAGCGGACTCCAATAGGGCAAAGGAGAGGATGCAGCTCCTTAAGTTCTGAGTCATCCATCTTAGTGTAAGACAAACTGTGCCATAAGAGCATCATTTACAGCAAAGCTAGGAGGTTTAGCTCCAGGGTAGACATCTATCATGTAGACATCTGCATCTGGTTAGAAGAATCTCACCCAGGAAGCTATGATGTGAAACTGCTTCCTCATACCAGAAGCATTCAGATGTAGCGTTAATCAGAACAGAGTAAGAAGTAGGACGGATGTTTATTTTCTTCAGTCTCTCAATAATTGCACTGGGTGAGGGTTTTTTTTTGGTACTCTTGCCAATAATACATTGTAATTTCTGTATTCAAAAAACTAGATTATTACAATCATAAAGCTGCCCCAATGACTTCCAAGAAATAAACTTCTGTATGAAAAACAAATGGTTCAAATTAAACAGTTGGGAAAAATATCTTTGGAATTGTCCTAGGACAAGTACATTGACTGCTTACATACACAGAGATCTTTGCTAATTTTTTAAACAGCACAAATCCTTTGTACTCTTCAATTCGCACTGCACTCTTTGGATGCCAAGATCACCACAAAAAATAAGATATGACTACTTCCATATGATGTTTAGTAGATACTGTGTCCTGTATTTAAAACTGGTGGTTTGTCTGCCTGTGCTTTCTACACATCCCAATGTGATTATTACTTCTCTGGGTGTGAGGCAGTAGGTGAAGCAATAGATAAGTGAAGCAAAAGTGAACCTCTACTACAAGTCTGAGTTCAGTAAAAAAAAAAAATCCATCTTAGAGCAAAACTATTCTCCAACTACTTTACCATTGATATAAAGGTATGGAGTTCTCCCAAAAGCAAATGAATTTACCAACTTACTATCTGCTGCCATGTTTATTTTCCTAACCACACTTCTAGAAAGTCCCATCTCAGCTCTCTCTTCCGATGTCTCCCACTTTGACATTCTTCCTGGAATTACAGTTAGCCTGAGTTAATTTAATTAGTGTAAAGATCATGTACACATGTTCTACCACAGTATTACTTACAATCTTATAAGCATGTGTCTATATCCCCAAGGGCATCTTAGTCTATGTCTAGGGCATTTTAAATCCACATCACTTACTCAGCTATGGCACAAAAAGATTAAAAGCTGTAGGGCTGGTCTACAAACTTCACCTCTTGACTTTTCTTAATTTTGGACTGTAAACATGCTACAGTAGAAATGATCTTTTCCTTCTCTCTATGTACATCACCTAGCACAACGTGACCCTTGTCCAATATTGGGATGCCTGCATATTTTACACTAATTCAAATAACTAATATCAGTGAGCAATTTTTTGTGTGTGTGTGTGTTTGTAACAGAGAAAACCTGCATGGGAAGGAAATTACTTCTAGTTTAAAAAACCAGCAAAATCTACACATTCCAGGATAGATAAAAACCAGGAGAAAAAAAAAATATCAAAATCCATTGTGATTGCTGGCAGATCTTAATGACCAGGTGTAATTTTAAATGCTTAAAACCCATACTGCTGGAGTCTTGGGAAAATCAGAAGGTAGATTCAAGCAAATAAGAACAACAAATATATCAGTCTAGGTTTTCATCAAATTCTGGGTTGCTACAAGGTCTTGGGCAATCCCACTGAACCAGTGTATCTGAAGCTTGTGGGCTTCCTCACACCGCTGCCTGGTTTCCTACTCCCTGAGAACAATGCAATGAATGAGATTGGGAAAGCAGGAGAGCATCCAGCCCTGGAAGACAGCTATTCACACTGCTCCAGCCAGAGGCCTGTCAGCATTTCCACTCTTTCACACGCGTCCCAGCTTCAGACGGGGATTACATCACTTTAACCACTTTTCTCACATTTAAAAAAGTCAAAATTAGTCAAAACAAAAACAGCAACCATGTGTGCTCAGGGATGTGAGCAGAGAAATAAGGATAAACAAATCTGCTGTCTTGCATATCCTACCAGCAGTTTGTCTCAGCATGATCCTTAAAAACAGCAGGGTGCCTAGCCTCAGCTTTTATCAAATAACATTTATAGGACACCCCACATTCCCTGCCAGTGGACCACAAAGAATCAACAGGGAACTAATAGGCTGTCCTTTATTTTTGAAATGTTAGGGTCCAGCTTACTCAAAAAATACTATGATGTATTCAGTTTTGTTTTGTTTTGTTTTATAGCATGGGAAAGAATGAATGAGAAGTGACCCATACAGGCTTACTTATGAAAAATTACGGTTCGTATTACAGGCATATTTATGAAAACAACTGTGTGTAGGGACAGTTACCCTTCAAAATCACAGTTCCACATTTGCATAGACACATAAAGTTTGCTGTAAAGTCCTTTTTAAGGGAATGTCAGTTTTTCAGTATTGGAAAAGGGAAGGCAGGCTCTAGTATGTCTAGACAGATGTGTTCAGGGGTGTTGTCCCTAGACAGCAGAGGATATATGGCCTTTAAAGAGGACAAAGATTGGCTTTGCTATAAAAGAACAAGCCACTTCCTGGAGAGGAAGATGCACTGATTTTTTAGGAAAATGCAGACACATTGTGAGCTCCAAGGAACAGGGATCTAGAGAGGAAGGAAGAGGCTGCAATGTGAGGACTAAACATTACCTACCTATTAACTTTGTAATTAAGGCTCATAGCCTGTTATAAATGAGTCTTTGTACAATCTTCACCCAGATGACAAGAAGCAAATGCTTTTTTTAATGTCTTTATTGTTTTCTTCTTCTGCTTCTCTCCTGCTTGAAGAAAAAAAAACCCAACTTGTAAAAATACACCTGTAGTGTGGATTTCATTGCTAATAAGGAGGAAAACCAAGGCAGAATATGCTTTTCAACAGAAGAAAAAGGCTTTTCGATCAGGAAAAGACAAGGAACTTAAGAGACTATAGAGATAACCTGATAATGCTGATAATGAAGGGGGATTTCCAAATGAGGTGCCAGGACTCCATGCTTAGACACTGACTCCTTGGACTTTCAAAGTTTCAAGGAAAAGTTGGCACTGTTATGTTGCCAAAATTCATATAGAAAACAGGAAATGTTTTCCAGAATTTTAATAACATATTTTGCAAAGTCAGCAAGTTACATTTTGCTACAGGAAAATTCTCAGAAAAGCAAGAAAGTATGTGAGAAGTAGACAATCAAAAACTGGTTTTTAGCTTTCATATTCCAGTAAGTAAGCACATAACCTCCTCCCTTTGGCTATAAGACAGCTATATTATCTAATACTTTATTGTGAATAAGCACAGATACAGGTTCAAGGAGTTCTCTTCCATGATTCCCACTCTGGCTTTTAACTTCTCAATAAATTTATTGAGTTGAGTTTCTTTCTCCATTGTTTTCCAAATGATGGAATTATTTTAGCAATATTATGAACACTAAGGTATTATCACAACTCAGTAGCTTGTGGTCTTGAAATGTTAGGAAAGGAAGTGGGGGGTAGGACAGATGTAAAATTCTTCGAACCGAGAAATAATCCTGACATCTACTCTTCTCTTTCTTATCACCTAACATTCACCTCCTATTATGTTCAAATACGCCAGACAGTGATTAATAACAGATAAGTGTATCTAGAATGAAGGCCAAACACATAATTTCATGCTCCTTATCTCTCTAATCTTCATTCAGAGGAATTATCTTCTTCTTCTGGAATCTGGGGCAACTTTTCTGGAAACCGCAGCGATAGCAAACTCAGTAAGTTATCAGTCCTCACAACATGGGTGAGTTGTGGCTGGAAGCAGAGCACTTGAAGATATCAACCAACAGCAGGTTTTTTTCCATAATATCTATATGTAGCATTGAAACAGAAAAGGAAATTAATGCATTAGCCTCTCTTTGTCAGACTAGTAAGAAGCTAGCTGAGATTATTAATGAATGAATTGATGGTCTTCATTTCGTAGACTTTCAGGTACGTATCTCAAAGATAGAGTGCAATTTTTAGTCTGTCTTTGAAAATCATCCAGGAAAAGTGCAGAAGCACATGTTTTAGGTTGGATCTGAGGACTGCTTCAAGGAACAAACAAAACACTCAGCAGGCAGAGCTAAATATGGGTAATGTAAAATGCACCTGATGTCTACAATCTTTTCTTTATTTAAAGAGTGGGAAAATGCTGATCTGTAGATCATGAGAAACACACTGGATATGTTTTGTTTCAAGAATTTTGTGACTAACACCAGCACAGACTAATTATTGCTTCTGCACAGTAGCTGCATGTGAGGCCCGCTGCTTTAGTCTTGTGTTCATAAAAATGAGTGTGAAATAAGAAAGAATATAAGCATATTCAGAAATATCTCCTGTTCTGAGGGAGAGAATAGTTGAAACATCTTACCCTCTAATCCCAATGCTACTTCTCAGCATATAAGGAAAAATAAGTTGTTCCTCTTGGACACAGAGCAGATCCACATGTCACCTCATGACTATAAAAAGAAAATTCTGATCTCCCTTAGTAAAATCTCATGCACTACAATACAGTACACCTTTTAGGGCGTAATCCTTATTTACACTCTTTAGACAGAAATATCCCAGAGGAGAAGGCTCCAGACACTCTTCCTTCCTCTCTTGTTCAAAGGATTTTTTTCATCTTTTTAGGACAGTCAGCATGCTATTCTCAAGCCAAAAGTGATGGCTCTTACTACAGTCAGATTTAGTAGGAATCTAGAGGGAAAATCAAATTTGGAAGAAAAAAATAATAATCGTAGTTTTAACATAGATATAGCTGTTCACGAGATCTGGTGTAGATCCAATTTCTATTTAGAGCAGAGCTCCCCAAAATGAGTATTCTGCCTCAGTTTTCAAGCAGATCGAGAAGGTACAACATGATAGCAAGGCTAAATGGTAATTTTGAAGAAACCTGTAGAATTGGAAATGTCTGTTTCCAAGGTGGTAGAAAAATTTTAAAAGCTGAAAGGTCTAAATTTAATCACCTAGGTAATCTTCATCATCCAATACTCAAAGAACCAACACAGTAATCACAAATATTACAACAAGGGTTTCCAATAAATCTTACAAATTTGTATTGGTTCTATCTATTGGCCAGTGGTACACCTAGGAATTATATTTAAGAAAGAGTGGGAAAGACTATTCTAGATAACAATAAAGTCAATAATCTGACAATTAAAATATGAATAACTTTAGAATAAACTTTGAAGGAGAGAATAATTAGGTATTAGGTAATTGGAAAATAACAGACTGAATTGATTTTCTGAGAGAGGACAATGTCAAAGGAATATAATATCCTTCTTTGATTGTATAAAGGAGGTTTTGAAAACAGTAAAGTACATCTCTTATCTAGCATAATTTTAGCTCAGTATTTGATATGTCACAAGGAAAAATATTGTTTAAGATGAAGAGTGTTAATGGTAGAAATTAAATTTGAATAAAATACTACTCAGAGAGACGACTATAATTAAATGCCCTGAAACAGGATGATGCAGGATATAGAATCATAGAATCATAAATAGTTAGAATTGGAAGGGACCTTCAAAGGTCATCTAGTCCAACCCCCTGCAAGGAGCAGGGACATATATTAGACTTCCTCAGGGACTGTTTTTAGGATTAGTTGTATTTTAATATTTCCATAACTGATGGTCTCACAAGAAGCGGGAATATGCTAATTGAAGTTAATGGTAGCCCAGAAATTCAGAAGGTCTCAAACCAGAGAAACACTAGACTAATCACACATGTATTACATTAGAATAATAGAAATGTAACAGAATAAAACAAGGTCGTTGACTAGAGATGAAGAACAAGACTTTCTGCAGCAAACTAGGAGCTTGCCAATTAAAGCGCTCTGGTGAAGAGAAAGCCTGGGAGTAGCCTGTGAAGCACCAGTGTGATGCAACTATGAAAAAAAGCAAATGTGATCCTATATGAGAAGAATTATATTATTGTAGCCGTGTAGGCACTGATGTGACCTCATCTGAAGCAGTCTACAAAATCCTAACTAGTCACATTCAAGAGATGTAAAATTGAAGCACGTTCTGGGAACGGTTACTGGGATTATCACAGCTTCATGTCCTCTTCATGGAATAAGAACCATGCGAGCTAAAACCAGCATAGCCATCAGAACAAATAAGCATAAACTGACTGTAAAGGATTTCTGTCCAGACATGAAGTTGCATCATGACCAGAGCAATGAGGTTCCAGCACAACCACAGAGAAAAAGAACAGTCAAGGAAGAAGGAAAAGGAATGAGATCAAGTTAACTTAATATTCAAGTTTATTAAGATGTTACGAAAATAATTATATAGCATGGCTCTTTGTAACAGCAGTGGACAGGACTCAGTGAGCCAAGAGGAGCCCTTGAATCCAAATGTAATCCTATGTCGCCCTCCCTTCCCCCTCCTCTTCTCCCTTGAGCTCGTATATTACTTTGATCTGCCCACTCTGATCCTCCACCACAAAGGTATTCACACAAATTTACTCTCAGAGGAGGATATGACAGTCTTTCTTGAAATGTCCACTGTATATATTTCCCAAACCCTTTCAGGACTGTTTGCTCCTTTGAATAAATGGCTTGGGGTTTGTTTTTCCGGTAATCTTTTGCAACCTAAAAAAATCCTTCTGAAGAAGAAAACATGCAAGTTTTCACAGTTCATTTGCATCTTCTTTGTTCCAGCCTAAATCTAATTCTTTAAAACATTTACTTTTTTTGCCTCTTCTTTTTTTTTTTTTTTTAACCTGGAAGGTAACTCTGAATCTAATTCATAATCTTGCTTCACAAAAATGGAGTTTGCAATTTCTTCTGAAACTAAAAGTAGAGAATTTGCCTGATGGTATAAACTTAATTTGTTTCCTTTCTCTTTAGTTTTAGTTCAGTATGTTAAATACCAATATGCTAAATAACCTCTACAACACTGCAATTACATGTGCTTCAATAATTTTGTGGAAATAAACTTGTATCAGCTATCTGCTGCAACATTCTTTACTTAGTAAGTATAGAGCTGCCACTGAATTAATCGACAGTTTCTGTCACAAGCATTTCCTAATGATGCTATATAAACTGAATAGGAAATCTCATTGTAAACCAAAGTTCCAGTATCACATTTTCAGCATCTTTCAACAATAAACCTGACCATAGGAACATGATTGAGGCTGTTAGTATAACATATATAACAAAAAAAGTAATTCATGTCATAAAACAGGTAGCTGTAGAGACTCAGAATTAAGAAATGCACTACAAAAAGCAAAAAAAGTTAAGCTCATTGTGTGGAAAACCTACAGTAAGGAAGTACGAATAAAATCATCAATGGAGAAAGTATAATCATAGTTTCCAGGAAAAAAAAATGAACAAGAATAATATTCGTAATAAATTATTTTCTCCTTAGAAACAACTAATTAACTGGCAAGACCTTTGACAGTATAATAGTATTGAATTTCATAAAAGCTTTTCCTGAAGAAACACTGTAATAGTTGTTCTGTAGAAAACCAACGCTGCTGTTTTGCTCCCACCTTGACGCGCTGAAGTGCGCTCTGTGGGATCATTGCACCCGTGTGGAACCCTCAGAAATGCCAGCAAGCTCTCTGCAAGCGTCAGGGTCTGCCTACAAGCCGCTTACTGTAAGCTACGACTTCTGTTTACCTAGGTGCCAGCAAACGGCAGTTTTCTATCAGAAATGAGTCATCATCAGATTCAAACCTAAGCCCAAGCTTAGCCAAAATTCAGGAGGCTCTAGATCCACTTCTGATTTTGCTGGCTAAACCTAAGCATGCTGGCTCACATCCTGAGAGTTCAATGCAGAATTGCCTTTGAAGATTTAAGCCTTAACTATTTCTAAGCCAGCCATCACCATGCCATCCATGTGACTAATGATGGCATCCTTAAGCACCACACAGCAGCTAGATCAAAAACTTTGTCACAATTTCGTTTTTTTAAATGACAGAAAAAGCACATGGAGAAATTTTTTCTGTTGACAGTTTCTTACAGGGAAAAGAAATACTATTTTTAGTGATGCACATATTTTTGCTGAAAATGACTGTTTTCTGAGCGAAATGCCAGATTTTCAGTTTGGTGATCACTGGCTCATTCATTGTCTTCAGCTGTAAGAGGAAATTAAGGTGACTTGTGATTATCTTGCCGCTTAATGGATTTGGTTATGAGTCAGAGCAGTTTCAGGCTCCTCTCTTGCTGCTATGCATTTTGGCAAACTCTTGGGTGATTTTTTTTTTCCTGCACAGCAGCAGGAATGGGAAGTAATGTTCCATTCAATTCTTTCAGCTGTGACTACTATTAATTATTTTCAAGGTTTCCCTTAGGAAGACACTCTCACAGGAAACGTGCTCTTAGTCTCACCTATGGTGGTGATGCTTCTGAAAGGCAAATCACTTCAGGCTAAGGGGGAAGATAAAAATGTTTTGTTTTTTTTTTTCTGTGAATTCTCATGAGGGACTTGGTTTCAGTGCCAAAAAAAAAAAAAAAAGAGTTTATGGAGCAGTGAGATCTTGACTACACGAACACTGTATAGGTTAAACATTGGACTCAGGCTGAAGGATTAGTTTAAGAATTATATGGTCACAAGGAGGTAATAGAGTTTACTGAAAATAGCTATTTAGCCATTAATAGGGAAATACTGCCATTGGCATTCCCCCAGGTACTGCCCATGTAGCTACAGTTGCTGCATATACATTGCTTCTTATCTTTCGACCTTGTTTTTTCATAATTCTCACAGCATTGCGAGTGAAGAGAAAAAGTACTCAAAATAAGCCACAAGCACCTAACTCCCAGCTAGACTGAAGAGAAGCAGCTGGCAAGCGCTGAGGAGGAAGGCAGGTTCAGGGTGTTTGGCTGCTGAGCATCCCCTAGTGACTGGCTCTCCCCATTACAGCTTCCTGCTCTTCTGAGTCCACAAAAGGAGCACGGAGAAGAGAAGCACAAGTTTTTCCGAGTCTGAGCAGCGGATTACTACAAATAAAGAAGTTCTAGACTTACAAAAGCACTGACAAGCTACAAAATAAGTCATCACTTGAAGACAACAAGGATCTTTTTTTTTTTATCCAAGTACGTAACCTGGATTAAAAACCAACTGGCATCCCTTGTTTGATCTACCAAAACAGGAACTGAAGACACTTCTACAGATATACAATCTTTTAACTTAAAATTAGCTAATGACTTATAAATAGAAGAATGAAACGAGGGATTTTTGGTATTATTTCCCCACTGGATGCTACAGGATGTTAATAAAGTTTGTGTATCGTAGAGAGATAACAACCTACTTTTTTTGGTCACCTATTGGATTGCTTGCTGCATTTGAATGATGAGGATGGGCAAGTTTGACTCAAGAAAATCCTGCAAGCTGTAGAGTTTGCTGGTAAACAAACAGGAAAAAAATCATCTGCTTTGGCAATATGTGGGATTCTTTTTTTTTTTTTTTCTCCCTACAACAGTAACTTTTTTTTTTTTCCTAAATACTTTCACCAGCTTCAGGAAAGGGTGGGTTAGAGTCAGGGGTTTCCTGAGCCTTTTCAGAACATGGTTTTAACGTAGCCGTGTGTTCAGAAGAGCCCCTAGAGAGTCTTGTTTTGGAACACTCTGACGCCTACACATTATTATCTTTGCTACATTTTGCAGTTTTGTGTGAAATTTATTTTTAATCTTTAACAAAACATGCCCCTGTTTATCTTAAATTCAGAAAAGGTTTAATAATTTAAAACAAAATAACTTTTTAAATAATTAGATTTACAATGAATGCCAAAACATAAAAGTATAAAGCAAGTTAACAAGAAAGGACTTCTTAAAGATCAAAGAAAATGTGTTTATTTGATTTGATTAAAAACAAATAAAAAGTACTTTCACTTTAACAGGTTATAACTGGCTGTTGACAGAAACCAGTGAAAGAGTTTCCCAGTCCCACAGGATAAAGGTTTTCTTCTGCTAGAGGTTCACGTACTCAGAACAGATTGCCCACTGATATGTCAAAGGAATTATATTTTGAAAAGTGACACAGCTGCATCAGTATTACAAATCAAAGGCAAGTTTCCTTGCACAACATACTCCTTTTGCTATTATAAAGTAGGACTGATGGTATAAATCAATGCATATTTCTATATCTTTCATCCCTCTATACATAAAAAAGCTCTGGATGGGAGAGGTAAAAAGTACCATTTAATTTAGTGGAAAGGCAGGATGTATTGTCTCAAAAACTGCTTTAATATAGCAATAGAGTTCCCAGATGGGAGCTGGCTTCCATACATCTCCTCCATGGGCAGAGGAGGCTAGGATGTGGTAGCCTTTGCCCCGCCAGCCATGTCGTGCCTCTGTCATGACAACTTTCGAGTCCACTGAGGAAGTCTCTCCCAAAGGCTTCAAGAGGAAACGTACAGATCTCTCATGAAAAGATGCCACACTGGGATCCAGACAAGAAAAAGCTAAGTAAGTAATTGAAACAGGAATTTGCTTTAAGTCAGGCTGTCTAAAACTTTGTTTAATGAGGTTTTATGTTTGTTAATACCAATTTAACTGCTAAAAGAGCATTTGAAACAGTATGGGTTTTTTTTTAAAAAGAGTAAACACTTTCCTCATTTCTAACAGATAAAAGAATCCATGGTCTAAAGATCGCTTGTAACCTCAGTGAAGTCCCCCAGCTAAACCAAAGAGACCAGATTTGACATTCCAAAAATGTTGAGGTAAAAAAAATCCAGAAAATATTTAAAACATTCATATATTTCAACCTTCTCTACACAAAATGATGAAAAAATAATTCTTAAAAAAATAATAATTTGCAGGATATCTTTAAAAGCAATATGTGAAACTCATCATCCTAACTTTACAGAAGTAATCATTTTAGAGGAGTGGTAGTTATTTTCACACTAATTTTAGAGTGTCCATATACTCTTTTAAAAGTGTCCACATACAGAACGTTCTCTTTAGCAACCACAGTCACTGCACATCCCACTTTCTGCCCTGTTACCATCAGCCTGGAAGATGTCTCCGGACGTGCACACCAGCAACGCTCCCCAGCAGGCAGGCTTCAGCACACAGGGCCCTGCGTGCTGGGGTGCTGCACCTGGGGCAGCGCCTGCGGGCTGCTGTCTGCACTCTGGTGATTTCGGCGCTGGGAGCAGCCTTGAAGTTATCTGCAACACAGACAGCAGCCATACCTACTGCTTCCAAGCAGTCGAAGCACTCACCGCTCACCAGACGCTCTCATTTCTGATCAAAGGTTTGGTCAGCCCGACAGTTGCTCATGTAACTCCTATTAACTTGCAGTGGGGCCACAGAGAGAAACTACTCCAATCATCCACCATTGAGATGCTCACTGTAAGATAACTAAAACAAAACTGCTTGTGGAAGAAATCAAGCCTTGCTCCAATTTAAAATACTCGGTAATTTGATGAGAAAATATGTGTGTGATTTGTGTTTATGTCTGGAAGTTTTCCCTAGCATGAAAGCAATTTAAAGGAAAAACAGATCTTTCTTGCAATGTATGTTCTTTTATGTTATGCAGGCTAGACTGTGAATTGCAGTGGTGTCAAAAATGTACATGGAGTGATTGCATCCTGTCTGTGTCTTGCAAGAATGACTTTGAAAGTTAGATGTTTCATCTCTACAGTCATATCCTGATCAACAAACTCAGTCAATAAATAAATACATTTAGTGACAAACCTAGCTTTTTCTGTAAGCTGCAGTTAAACAGGAACTTGATTTGTTTTTTGTATTCACATCTATTCTATAATAATGAATCCAGGACCACAATGTCCAAGTACCCATTATAAGATCAGAGAAACCTTTGTGGTACCCGTTTTCCTAAAAATGATTTAATAAACCCAGTCCTCCGTTCTCATTCTTTTGAAGTCTTTGCTTTAAGCCTAAGACTTGAATACAAAGGGCCAGAACTTTGGTTGAGAATGTTTTGTTCCTAAGTGGTGAACTGATTTTGCCCATTAAAAAGGAAAACAGAGTATAAAGCATATGAATTTTTCCATATTTTTTTTTCCAAAGCTGAGTGTGCCATTAAACCACACATAAACCTCCCATTTAAACATTGATTTTTGTGCAAGATGTGGTGTTTAACTGTCACATATGAAATTTGTAGCACCAAGGGAATTCGGGACAAAATCTTGGAATGATCTACAGGTCTCAGCAGAAATATCTAAAATAGATACTCCAGGCACACATCTGGAGCTATGCATAGAAATCTCCGGAAAACTTTCTCATCATTGTTGGAAAGTCTTTCCAAGTTCTTTAAGTGCAAGCTAATATTAATTCTGTTACCATAGTGTTACTGTCGCTATTATTACCTGCCTAGTAACAGAGCAGCTTTCACCCACCATTCTCAAAACCCATTTCCAAAGATTAACCTGCTGGAGGCCCGTCCCTGTCGGTTGCTGACAGATCAGGGGCCTGAGGGCTGCTCGTGGTCCCTGGTAGAGGAGTGCACCCCAACTCGTTTGCAGAGTGCTGCCCAAGGAGGCCCCATGGCTGGCCCAGTGCCCAAGGCCACACTGACCTGGGGAATAAAAAGCAACAAGAAAAGCTTCTACAGGTATGTAGGGGACAAAAGAAAGTCCAAGGAAAATGTAGGCCCCCTCCAGAAGGAAACCGGTGTCCTGGTTACCCAGGACATGGAGAAGGCTGAGGTACTCAATGCCTTTTTTGCCTCAGTCTTCACCGACAAGGGCTCTTGTCTCACCACCTAAGCTGTGCAAGGCACAGGCAGGGACTGCGAGGACGAAGAACCGCCCACTGTACTCGAAGAGCAGGTTTGGGATCATCTGAGGAACCTGAAAGTGCACAAGTCCATGGGGCCTGATGAGATCCATCCGCGCGTCCTGAGGGAACTGGCGGATGAAGTTGCCAAGCCCCTGGTCATCATATTTGAGAAATCGTGGCGGTCAGGTGAGGTCCCTGATGACTGGAAGAGAGGGAACATAACCCCCATTTTCAAAAAGGGGAATAAGGAGGACCCGGGCAACTACAGGCCGGTCAGCCTCACCTCTGTGCCTGGCAAGGTCATGGAGCAGATTCTCCTGGAAACCATGCTGAGGCACATGGAGA
>JAAGAY010135836.1:0-21007 GCA_011801015.1 Ardeotis arabs
CTTCTTTTTTTTTTTTTTTTTTTTTTTTTTTTTTTTTTTTTTTTTTTTTTCTTTTCTGTCCTGATTTCACTTTTCTCTTTGCCTGCATCAGGTCAAACATAGCAGCTGCAAAGGAGTTGCAACAGAATTGACAGTTGTCTACACAAGTGCTGTACTGTATGGATTGCTCCAGCTAGCCTGCAACTGGCTTCTTATATAAAATGCTTCTTTCTCTCAGTATTACTACTTCTGCTGATATTCCCCCTTCTGATCTTCCAAAGCACTACATGTGGAAGGCTGGTCATTGAGAGATCCGGTGGGTGTATGCGTATGATCTTTTAAGAAAATGTTATAGCTTTGCTTCTTGAGTACAATCCAGGTTACTGGTTTCCAAGTTCAGCAGGGATAATGAAGTTGCTTTGTTCACTATATTTATTATTTTTCCAAGGTGTCTTGCTGTAGACAGACTGGTAAAATGCACACTGCAACTCCACAGCTAGAGACTAATTCTAGCTGACTGCTGTGTCAGATCTGCTGTATTAGAGTTTTCCTGTGAGAGCATTCCACTTTGCAGCAGTAATGCTCTTAGTATTTGGCAAATGGTATTTTACATTCTGATGCCTCCTTCCAATTACTTAGTTTCAACTTTGAAAGTCTTCCTACCTTACTAAGAGGAGGAGTAGTAGAGAAAGAATACTGTTTCAGTCTGCATGCTGGAAAACGAGCAGAGTTGAAAATCCGTGGGCTAATCTGTGAGCACCTCTATGAAACATGATTGCCATATAGACGCCTGATAACTGTCAGTGTTGATCTCCTAGGCTGCTGATGTACTGATTTAGCTGAGATCAAAGTAAGTGTTGTACTCATAAGTTATGTTGCTGTGCACTGAACAGAACAGAGTGAAGGAACTATGCTTTTGAAAGGATAAATGGCTATTACTTTTTCCAAAGTATCTTATAATTTATGCCTGCACAAGGTAAAGTATGAGTCAAGAATAGTTTGGCTGGATATTAAGCATTCCCTTGACATGTCTGTATAGTGCTTTTTAGAAAGGGTGTGTTTGCTTCAATTATCAAGAGGAGTGAATAGGGATCAGATTATGGTCTTTCACCTGTAGCTTCAAATACAGAGCGTGCCCATATGCAGGTACCAGGACTTTCTTGATGATGTTATAATTGATTAGTTCAGAATAATTTCATACCTCAGGGTAGTAGAAAAGCCAAGCAAATGTTTGTTTAAAAGCATATACAGTAGAAGCATTGAATTTATTTGGTGGGGTGGTCTTCCTCCTGTTTGAGAATCATCTGGTTTGTCAGTTGATGCTTTCAGTGAATACCCGGAAAACTCTCTGATCCTATTTATTAAGAATGAAAGTCAGAGAAGCCCTAGTTTGTCTACTATAAAACATTTCTTTAAAACCTAGGTTAATGAATAGCATGAATATAAAGTGTAGAAGTTCTGTTTTGAAAGCATTTTACTGCAGAGACAACATAGCGGGAGGGAGCTCCCTGAATTTTTCTCAAGAATAGAGAGCAAACATTGTAAGTGAAATATTTCAGTCTCTTCTAATATGTGATTGCATATAATTGAAGTATCAAAGGAAGAAATGCAAAACTAGCTTTGACCATGTTTTGATTCAGCACAAAACTTTTGTTTGAAGTAAGGCTGAAGACATCACTGCCCAAAGATTACTGGAAGGAAATTGAAGCCTGAGGCCCCCTGTTAAAGTGCACAAATTGAGGTGTGTCTTGTTCTAAGCATCACTGCCCAGCCTATTGGCCTAATTGCATTAGTCCTTTTGTGTAACCTGCTAGTGGCCAGAGTCTCAGAGAAGCAGCCAGCTGCACCTTCCCTAGAATAGCATCGCTATTTCTGGCATGGCCAGCTGAAGCCCGGGGCACAAATTTAACTGATGATTGGCCCTGAGCCCAGAGCTTACACAATGTGTTACATGCACCAGTCTCCTCCTGAAGTTTTCTCTGATCTTCACATTTTCTTACTTTAAAGGAAGACAGAGTCTCGTGCTCCTGTCTGTTCATATACTTGACTTTTTCTTTTCTGTATCAAGATCAAGAGAATAGAGCATTTGGATCTCTGAGGTCCATCCAAACTGAGAGAAGACAATAGTTCAAAACATATGGGATGTTTTATTTGAAGAAAGATGACATTGCTTACAGGTCTACTGTACCAACAAAATACTACTTCAGATTTTTTTCTGGTAGTAGTAAATATATTACAAAGAAATTTGGTAAAGAAAGAAGCTTGGACAGCAAGAGAATGAAATAACTGATTTTAAATTAAATGGAAAGGCAAAAGTTGGTCTATATCTGCAGTTCCTTATTTCAAAAGGTGAAATTTTGAGGGAGTAAAGGAGACAACTCTCAAAAGCTACTGAGCTGAATAGCTCAAGAACTTGAACATGGAGGAAGTATGACAATTCTTTAAAATACTGTACACACACTCTTATTAACCTAGATGATTGCTCACCTCAAAGAACATTGGGAACAAGCAAGGAAGGAAAAGATTGAGTGAACTACATAACATCTTAGAAGTATTTTACAGCTAAATGAGAATCCAGAAATTCAAGCTGAGGTAATTCTTATAAACAAATAGTTCTCTGGCCAAATAAACAAAAAGAAAACAATGAGAAATGTGAAAAAGAAAAAAAAATATTACCTGTCTAGGCTCACAAAGCTCAGTGAATATGTTTGTGTTTGGATTTCAGTAAGATTGATGAATATTGACTGCTCTGGCAAAATTAGAATGGCTAATCGAAGGGAGGCTAAGGCAATGGACAGCAGAACAAGTAAAGCTGAAATACTTTCTGGAGTGTGGTAGGGTTGCACAGGAGAGACCTGCTAACCTCTCAGTTGGAGTTTGTAAAGAACTGGCTTGCAATAATACAGAAATACATTTGTGATGATTGTACACACTGAGCAGTATTACTGGGTGATTGATGAGAAGCAACCACAACAGTGTATTTAAGAATTATGCTTTAGCAGTTCATGTGGTGGAGGGGCAGAGGAGAGAGAGAAATAGTAATCTAGAGAACAACAGACTTTGTAAGTCCACACTGAATAGAGAAAAAGAATTTAGAGGAGGGGGAGAAGTTTTTTGGTTTTATTTTTTAAAAGGGTAAAGATACAGACATTGAAAAGAAAATGGGATAAAAACAGATGACGATTCTAAAGGCCAAGTATACTAAACTAATGTGATATCTTTCCTTGGTAAGGCTACTGATTGGTTAGGTGTAATAAATGCAGTGGTTCTTATATGTCTAAGTTTTAGCAAAGTTTTCCATGCCATGCCATGGGGAAAGTTGTTGGTTTGAATGGATGTTGATGTAAGAATGCCAGCAATGGCTAAAGAGGGGGTAACCTGCTGTGCTGAAAGTGGTGTGGATAGGTCAGAGGGATTGTATGAGCCAAGGATTCATTTTGGAACCAGTCTTGTTTTCATTACTGGCTTTGTTCTAAGAAGTAGCGTAGTGTGCTTTTATAAATGCAGAGTTGCACTAATTGGTGGGTATCTGAACAGGCTCTAAATGCTTAGGCTGCCTGTTTAACAGGGGCATCTTTACACTGTTCCTGGTGTTTGCACGTTCTGCTGCTGTGCCAGTTCATGATGTGGCAAAGTGTCACGTCAGCATTGCTGTCAGTGAATTACCTCTTCTTCTTCAAAAAACAGGCTGAGGCACCTGCCTAGCCCTTGAGACAGGCAACTCGCCTTCTTTCAGGGACTTCTGAGCTCCCTCCTGCTCTAAGTAACTTGTAATTTTCTCTGATCTTTGCCATTGTTCTCTACAGAAGAGCTGAATGGGGGGCCAGGATGGCAAATGTGGAACTGACATTTCTCACAAAAGTGCATGGGAGGATCCTGATGAACTTTTCTTCATTGCCTGTTTTTTTTTTTTGAGATGTCTAGAAATAGGTCTTCCACTGTTTCCTGTGTTGGGATATATGTATTATAGAGTAAGGAAGTAAGTACTCAAATATATTTTGAAAAGAGGGCTATTAATCTCTAATCCTCCTTAAAGGGATATGTAACAGCTGGTATGCTGTTGACAATAGAAATATAAAAATAACTGAGCTTTGTTACAAACAAAATAATGACTTTCTTTTGAGGGATTGTATCAAACAAGTAAGTTTGTTGTTTTTTTTTTTTTTTTTTCCCATGCAGGAAGATTGTTGCAGGTGCTGCTTGCACAAAACCTGACAGCAATTATTAGTGTAAAAGAGTGCTTTTATGTGGTAGAGTTCATAAAGAATGTAGATTGACATCTTTCTCTCAGGAAGTTTATAATCAAAAGTGTAATCCCAACCCACAGGATTTTTCCTTCTCTCTACTGCTGATAAGCTCCTGTCTTGAAGATGTTATCACAGGAGATTTAGATGACAGCTCTGTGCTTTATAAATAGAGGAATGGATAGCAAGGCATTATTGCAATAAATTTTAATACATGTTAAAAAGTTGTTATTTGGGATGGAGTGTTGAGGATTCAGTAAAATTCAGGTTGTTATCATCAAAGAGATTGTTTTGGTCTTTTCAAAGTCCCCTGTCTTGTCAGCAGTGTATTGTCAAGTTCTGTGAATTCATCAAGAGTATTGTGCTATTTGGTTTCTTCTCTTCCCATCCCAGCTCCAGGAATTATGACAGAATGTGATTATTGTAACTCTTATTTCCCTGTTTGTTTATTTAACATGAGTGTCTCCTGTGCCTGATTTTAGGGAAGGAAAAAGTTAAAGCTGGGAAATCTAACTGTGGTATAAGCTGAAGGTAAAAATAATTTTGCATATCTATCCTAGCTATCTACATTTTTAAAGTAAGTATTACTGGTTTTGGAGTCCTTATTTTTGTATGGTTGACACTAGTGACAATGACGTTACCAAGCTATAAAGCTTTAAAGGGTAGTATTGGTATTAGGAAACATAATAAGAAAAAATACTCCAGGGGTCTCCCATGCCTGTGAATAACCACAGGGTGATGTGACATCATAGGCATGAGGTGATGTCACCACGTCTCAGTGCTCTCTGCTCCATAAGGAGGGAGGGAAGCAAGCAACAGGCACTTTGCTGTGTCTATGGTTAGAAGCCATAAGGTAGGGCCATGTCAGAGAACCAGTAAATCTCAGATAGCTATGCAATGTTTCTGTAAGTCTCTACAATTTTTTTATTAGGTATATGATTTGGAGGAACGTTCCTCAATGTGAATATTGACTGCAACATTTCTGCTTGTCAGTACCCTGTCTAATCCTTAGGTTCTACAAAACCCACTGGACAGTTCTCCTGTCTCTTCCTTTTGAGAAGCTCTGAAACATAAGCGCTTTTGCTGGCCACATAAAAAATGCATTCATAGATGTATAGGAAAGAGGAGGAGCAGATGGCAGGATTCACGTAGGCTTTACTTAGACCATTGTTTGGTCTAGCGCTATTAGCCCCTGCTTTCTTGATGAGATATATTTAAAAAGCCAGTGTTTTCTTGGAATTACTGATGCTAATAATTTATGGATCGTGCTAGCCCAGCCTGTAGATAGTAACCTGTATGTAGTGCTAGCAATGCAGCTTGCTGCTAAGCCAGTGTTCACTCCTTGGCTAACTGAGCACACATGACAGCCCAGGCTCCTTTCAGCAGGCATTAACATGAATTAGAGCTGAGATGCTGACTGTCGGGGGAAGGGGGCAACAGACCCCCATGATCACTGTATGTATTTGCAGATTCCTCCAAGAAGGTCAGCTGCACTACAAACTGCTACTTGTTGAGGCTGATACACATTTCGTTTGTAATATTCAGTGGAAATGCACATGATTAACCCATCCCTCCCTGCCAAGTTCCTATGGAGATGTTCAGCAATGATTACTCACCATTACATCAAAGGGATTTTATCAGTTTCGTGGGTGCTCATCTATTAATGATAATTTTACAATTCTTTTCATAATCTGCACAATTGATGGCGTTGATTGGCACTGAAACTGAGTCATCTGAATATGAGATGAGGAATAGACTTAGCAATACCTGAAATTATTCAGGCAGTAGTCAGCTCTGAGGGGTGAATATGAGATGATTGTGTGTAGACAGTTTCAAAGTGGTAAACTTGGGATAAATTGTCAAAACAGTCTGGACTGTGGCTTTCTCACTAGTGATCTTTGAAGCGGATATAAAAAAACTTGAAGTGTTGTGTCTATTTTCTTTGGGACTTTTTCCTCCAAATTTTATGGTAGAGAAAGAAATTATAACAACTGTGTGTTAGCGAATGAAGATTATACAGGCAGAGACAATTCAGATGTTAATTTGTATAGAAAAAAATTTGGTTGTAATATGATTTAAGTCTATGAAGTACAAAAATTTTATGGAAAGCTACAGACAGCCTTTTTGTTTCCTCTCCATGAAGAGCAAGATAGTCTTTATGTTCCTTTATGCTGAAGATATGGAGTGGTCATGGCAAGGATGTTGTGGTGTAGTTTTTAATATTTTTTCTACATCAATTTGCCTATGGCACCGCCATTTTAAAAAATTCTCTTTACTTGATTATGGCTATGTTTTCTATATGGTAGACTAATGCTACAGAAATTGCTCCTTTATTTATCTTTGTGGAATACTTGTAATGTGGGTTACAATGTACCTAGAGTTGATTTTTACCTTCAAAGGACTTGGGTAGTAAAATCTAAGTGGAGCTGAGCACCCTGCCAGTATAAGGAAGCACCAGCAGTTTGTGGGAACGAGCCACAACCTCCACCAGTGTTTTCAGTCCACATGTCGCTGCCCATGCTAATATCCCAAAAAGCACACCTAAGCCACCATGACAGAGGAGGAAAGGCATGCCTTGTGAATAACCAGATTAGGCTGGCTTGTGATGAAAATGTAATATTTAACTACACATTGGTGTGTTTTCAAGCAGGCATTTCAAGTGGTAACAGGCTTGTGAATGCCCAGAGGCAGATGGGAGCCTGTTACACCTACTGCAATCATCTGATTTCTTGGTTGCCTGGGCTCTGAGAGCCTACAGACATTTCATAAAGTAATAGTAAAACTACTGAATTCATTAAGAGTAAGAAGAGAGTTCTCCTTATGTATCAATGAAATTAAGTTTAGAAAAGAGTGTTTAAAAAGCGATAATAGATTTAAACAGTCCCATAATCTGGTAGGAGGCACAGAGCATCACACTATTGCACAGCAAGACCACTGACATTTTTGTTCTACGTGCAGATCATTTCTGGACTTACTGTAATTGGGTTTCCTTCATGCTTCATTTGCTTTAAAGAACTATACATTTTGGGAAGTGAACACTAATTGTTGCCCTGAAATTTCATGGAGCAGACATCCCTGGTCATAGTGGACTATGGATTGCTTTCCCCAGATGTGTCCTTTCTTGTTTCTTGAATGTTGTGCTTCTAACGAACTTCACAGCACTCAGATTTCCTTTAGAAAGCTAGCCTGACACAAAGGAGGTCAGCTGGTATATTTTTCTTGTAAGCTCGCTTTTTTTTTTCATTGCCTGGCTAAAAACCCTAGCTAGCCTGTTTCTGTACATTATGTATTCTTTCTCTCTGCTTAATTAAGTATTTCTTGATTGAAAAAGCAGCTGCTCCAACTGAACACCCTGTACAACCTATGTGTCTTCTCCAGGAAGGACTGACATCATTGACAAAGCTCCAGTTAAGCTCCTATCAGAGCCAGTGAAGTGGATAAATAATGTTCCAACTTAACTTCCAGTGATTTTTGAATATTTTAAAAGCCTGAGTAGAAACCTCTTGAGAGGATGGAGTCAATGTGGCATAGTAGTTGCTGTATCAGAAATACACAACTGAGAGTTTGCTATATTTTCACTGGTTTTCCAGGCACAAAATGTTTCCTTCCTGCTCATGCCCAGAAGCGGTCCTGTCTTTGCAGAAGTGGGCGTCTTGAGCCCATGTTAACTTACGCTTGTTTTGGGATCCCAAACCAAAGCTTTCTGAAAGGCACAGCCCTGCCATTGCCTTGCCTACAATGCCAGCTCGTGCTGCACCTTCAGGCACTGGGGTGCTCTCCATTGCCCAAAGGAATGGGGCATACTGGGAACTGCGGGCTTGTGCCTATTGTCCTGCCTTGGGAAGGAGGAAACTGAGGGGTTTTTTACTTGTAATCCCTTGTCTCTTCTCTCCAAGTAGAGCTTTGCCTCCTAATGGGTTAAAATTACTGTTTGTGCTTTGTCTATTTGGATCAATGTATCTTGCCTACTTTTCACTGCAGTGGAACACCTTTGGCAGAAGGGACAGGGAGCAATTGACCTCAAACAATAAAAATGAAGCTTGTCAGAGGTGCAAGCAGGCTGAGAAGACTGGTAGTTGCTTTCCCTCCTGCTGAGATGTGTAGATGTCTCAGTGACTGTAGAGTGAAGTAGACAAATTTATTATTACTGCAGAACATTGGTCCCTGCCCTTTGCAGAAAGCATACAGAAAATAGGACTTGTGCTCAAGAATCTGATAACTTAAAGGCCTAATCTGATACCTGTGGAGGGCAATAAGAAGTTTCCAAGTAAATACAATGGATAGTTCTTCACACCCAGCAGCATACACCAGCTCTATGCTGTTTGGCAGCCAAGGGAGGAGACAGAACATGTGGCTTCATCAGCATTGTGTGTTAATGAGGTGGATTGCAGCAATGGGACTAGGCAGGTATTAAATTTAGACACACATAAAAAAATGATACAGCTCTTAGATTGTCTGACTGATGGTAATGAAGACTTCAATTTCTTCCAGCAGTTGCCTCTGTAAAAATTACATAAATGTGCGCAACCTCTGCCTGAGCACTGCAGAGCAGTGGGAGAAGGGTGGTGTCGGGCTGAGCCGCTGCTGGTGCCCACCTTTGCCACCTGCGACCTGGCTGGACATGAAGTGTGCTGCATGCACTTACCTGTTCACCAAAGAGAGGGCACTGTTTTACCACATCAATAATTTATTATTTCCATGGCAACTAGCAAGTAGTATCGATTTCAGAATATTTCCCCGGTACAAACTTTGTGTTTTGTATACCACCTGAATGAGACTAAGGGAAAGAAACTTGTCTGTTAAAGAAATATAGTTAGATTCTTATTAGACTGTGATATATCGTGTTAAAATCAGTGAAAGATTTTCTCCAGTCTGTGCATAGATTGCTGGATTTAGTTATTTTATCTGACATTTATACTGTAAAGGTCAGCAAAAAAAGAAATGGGTACATTTTAAAGGACAAAAATCTGGTAAAAAAAACCCTGCTGAATTGAAAATCATGGTTTAAGATGCAAGTATTGCTATTAGTGTGCTTCCTGAGAAGTTTCTACCACTTCTTAAGGGCAGAGTTCTTTTCAGTAGAAGGAAAGGAATTTCTCTAGTGAAGTGTATGGAGAGAAAATCCAGAAACATTGACTTTGAAGACAAATGCATGGAGCAGGGTTGTGAATTTTAAACATCACAAGATGACATGCTACCATTATTAATAATGTTTTAGTCTACATGATTTGATTTGTGATAATCTGTTTATATGTGTTCAGGATGTATACATTTTAAATTGCAAATGGGGGAGGATTTGCTAATGACATGGATTTTTCTTTATGTACTCACTTTTTCATGCTAAAATGCAGTGGTAGTAATTAAACTGTCGCTGGCATGTAAGTGCAAAATAGCTGGATGGAAAGTTAATTTTCTAGTGAACAGCTGTCTGTTCAGACGTTGTCATGAAAAGTCAGAAAGAGTTGGGTTGTCTAGGATTTGGAAAATACAAGTTAATATGGATTACTGGCATGTTGCCTTCTGAGTGTAGGTAGGGCAGTGTGCCTTCTACGTCCATTAACATGTTGAGTTAAAATCTGCTGGGCTGTTTACACAGTAGCTGATACCTTCCAAATCCTGGTTTAGAGAAACCAGCATATGACATTAGAGGAAACTAATCTTTTGTCCCAGAAATAAGCTTCTCTGAAAAAAATGTGGCAGTCTTTGTGTTGTTTCAGCTGCAATTGCCCTGACAGTTTTCCTTGCAGGTCTTTTGTAAAATGTTGACATCGTTAACATCTTTTGTCTATCCCAAATTTGCTTAAAATTTATCACAAATTTGCGTGAAAGTCACCCCAAGAGAAATAGAAGCCTAGGATGCCGGAATTTTTAAGGTCAGAATTAGGATCACAGGATCACTTAGATTGGAAAAGACCTTTAAGATCATCAAGTCCAACCGTGACGGGCACCTCTGTTCAATACACTGCCCTTAAGACAGTTCTACCACTACCACACAGGACGGCTCTGAGTTTAGCCTGGCAGCAGTTCAACCCGTATTATTCACAAATTTTCTGAGTTGACACATAACTTGTCTTGTGGAATGAATATTTAGAATTATGTATTTCTTGTTCTGAAAATTATTTCAAAAGACAAAGTTTAGCTGATTAGATAAGAAAAATGACCTGGCTGAAAATAGTAAAATGTGAATAATGCCAGATTCTCAGCGTGTTTGAATTACTCTAAAAGTATCTGCTCAGACTACTAAAAAAGCTTGGGAGAGAAGTACTTGTTTTTTGTGTCCATGATCTCTCTGACTAGCAGGATTAAACCACCAGGCTCAGGACTAGCCATTGTTATTATTTTCATATATTTACTGCTCTCGTTTTGTGTAGATATGCAGGTGAAGATGTTGCAGTTACCTTTCTGTCAGAAATGAGTGCTACAGAGGTACCAGAAAGAAGGAAATGGAACGACAATTGTTCTTTTCAAGTCAGATTTGAATCGTTAAGAAAGTAGTCATCAAAATGTGCAAATGAGAAATGACTCTGATGGAGGGGGAAAAAACCCTAATTTTTGGTTCCAAGATTATCACAGGACTGCAGAGAGTGATGGGTTAAGTTCTGAATGTCTGGACTCTGGGGATTCAGACGGTAAGCCTGACTTTGAGAAAGTTTAGCATTTCTTCTTCTATCTTTTAATTTGGTCATTGTCCAATCTAGAATATGCTCCTTTCCTCTCCTTCACTGAACAAGGAAGACATAGACCTTTAAGTCTATGCTATGTCGTGAGGAAAGATTTGGTCTGTAGAGGTGTAAACTGCATGATACATAGTAGTTACCCTACTTGGACTTGTTTTCCAATTTTTTCTTCACCTTCCAGTACTTTTTCTGCTGTTATGGATCAGGGAATCTTAGAATGGCAACTTTGCTGTACTTCCCTGTGTCATGGGAGAAATATTTTCCACTTTCAAATCTAATGAAACCCTGAAAGTTTGAATGCTTGAGAAACTTGGTCTTTCCCAGTAGGGGAGGAAGTGGAGATGAGTGTTTTGTAACTTAAAAATTTTACATATAGTTGGTTCATTTTGATACAAAAAAAGTAAATTCATATTTTCCTAATAATTTATTTTCTGATTATGCTTAGAAAAATGTTCTGTTATTCTGAAAGTAATTGGAGAGCACTAATTATACCTTACCTTCCATTATTAATTGACAGTATGCTTTTTCCATCACCATCTTAATTCTGATTTCCACATACCCTTTAATTAAAGAGAACTTCAAGTGCATGATTAATATCACTATTTAATCAAGCTGTGATGTGTACAGTGGAGTTTTGCCATTTGCAGCTCTATGAACTGAGGTTCTGTTGAGCTCAGAATTCTTAATTTGTTGTGACATTTTGACAAAAATAATGTATCGCAAACTGCAGGTATGATGTATATGTGGCAATTTGGATATGGTTTCATTTCAGGGTGTGTTCCCTATAATTCATTTCTCATTAAGTCACTGAGATCATCTCTGCCTTTGTGCGAGTGGTTGTGGTTCTTAAAGGGTGATTTTGGCATGAGAGCACAAAACAAGTATTCACAATATGAAGAGAAGTTCACAATTGCAAAAATATTTACTGGCCCAATTATTCTTAGTTTTTCTTCTTGCATTTTGTTATGGAAGAAACTGAATCTTTTTTTCCTGTCCCAGAAGTCCCCTACTATTCTAGATCCAAATATTGAATAGTTTCAGATCTGCATTGGAAAGTGCTGCCTTCTACCTGTTGCTGAAACTTGGAAAAATACTGGGCAAGAAGTTGCCTTTTGGTCCCATTGCTCATCATAGCATGATAAAGAAACCACAGCAAGTCACTCTCACCTGTCCTATGTGAAAAAACATTTCTATATAATGTTAAAAAAAAATAAAAATCATACTTGCTTCCTCTTTCTAAAGGGCTCATATCTGAGGTATCTTTACAATGTTTGTACTTCCACTCACTCGAATCACATATTTCCTTCTCCTGGTGATTATGAAGCTTTATTGGTACTTTTGAATTTCCAATAATAAATTTCAGTATGAATTTCCAAATATATTAAAGACTTACAGTAGTTTCATTTTATTATTTAACATCCCTGAAATGCTTGTGCCAAGTAAAAAGAAAAGACACACTGGTGTGACTGTACCAAAAGCACCTTCTGAGTTTGAATTGGTGGTTGTGGGAAATAATGGCACGTAAATCATGTCACGTCATATGTCACATATGAAAAGTTTAGCCTCTGGGAAATGAATTAGTTTTTTTTTGACAATTCTTAGTTACCATGTTCATGTAATCACACTGGGGTGTGATTTTTTTCTTCTGACTTTAGAAGACATCGAGGGTATTATGAATGTCTGGCCTTACTATTTTATCACTGTAGCTATAAGCAAAGTAAGGTCTTTACTCTTGTTGCGTACATGTAAATCCATTTAACATTAGCAAGTAGTGCATGTACTTTGGCAGAAAGGAATAATATATGATTTTGTATAGCCTATGAAAATGTGGAGGTAATGAGACTGTACCTAAAAATAGATGGTAGGTGCCTGGGGGGATATCATAATAGGCCCTTTACATTGTCTTCCGTTAAGCCACTGTGCAACAGGCAGAGGTCACTTGCGGGCCCCGTGCTGTATCTCAAATGTCATGAGACACCTGTTTGCAGATGTTTAAATTGCTCCCAGTGTGTCTGACAACCAAAAGCTTCAGTTAAGCTGGGTAACAGATGAGGATATAAAATTAGGTTTTATTTTACTAGATTTTTTTTGTGGACATTGATTTTAAAGACTATAGAAAATACTGAATAAGATGCATAAGTTAAAAGGTCCAAGTAATAACCCTATTTGGCTCTTAAATGAGATACAAATGTATTCTTTCTTTGTTCTTTGAGGTGCTCTGGATTTTTCCAGAACACTTAAATGAATGTTTAAGTATCTGCAGAACATGGTTTAAATTCTGGACTCTGAGCGAGTCCAGTTTTTTGTCTTTACTCCTGATCAAACTGGTGGTGTTTACACATCGGAGAAGATGATATGAGCCGTGATTTTTTCTGTGCCTCTTCTGGTGATGGCTGTGGAAGTGGAAGCTAGCTATCCTGTGGCAATACTAAAGAAGAAAAGACCTTAGTCTTGTATCCCATGAGAAATCAGTATAAATTATTGCATGATTGGACAGGAAAGAACGCAGAGTAGGTTGTATTCATCACAGGCAGCATAATCTGGTACTAATCTATCTCCGTGGAACTTTTTGTAGCTACTTGTGCTATACACCTTGGGTAGGCAAAGATCTAAGACACCACATTAGCCTTTTTATTTTTGGGTGGAGGGGCAGAGGAATGGGGAAATGCTGTATCCTTGCAGTGATCTGTTTTCTGTTCAGAATACCTAGTGCATAGAGCTGCTGGCTGGTTCACTACCTTGTTCAGTCTCAGGGAAAGAAATACAGAGAAAACACCCTTCCAACTCTTACTTGGTCATCGTACCAAAAATGAAAGACGTGTTTGGAAATAACAGTTAAAACTAGAAAGGAATACAAAATTGGACATTTTGAAATTTTTCCAACTTAATGACACTACTGCAAAGTCAGTCATTTTATACATCACTTGCACACCATAATTTGTTTAAATCAAAATGTTATCCAACTACCAGAAACAAAAGAATCTTGACCATCAATTGTTGTGTATTCACTGGCATGATTTTGAATGAGACTGAACAGGTATCTTGTAAAAATGTGGAGGGAAATAAAAGCCAGGCAAAATGTTTTGCCGTGGTCAAGGTCATTTTGTTGCAAAATTTTTACAATACAGCCTGATAAACTTTTATTTTTATTTGGAATTCTTATTGTAAACAAGATTGTAAGCTATGAAACAAAGAAAGAAGAGAACACACCCAATACTGTTTTTCTAATAACCACAAAAGAAGGAGAAAATGTGGAAGTAAAAAAATATGCTATTAGAGGTGTATTAAAAAAACAAACAAACAAACAAAAAACTAGGTTTTTTAACACGTGTTAAGTAAAAATGAAAGTGCAGTGTACTCTATATTAATTTTATTTAGAAATGTGAGAATGGTCAGCATTATTTCATACGTCCTTTCATAGTGAAGGTAAGCTTTCTGTGGACATCATGACATTTGTGGTACTGTCATGTGTATGAAATGGATGTGAGTATAAATAATTGCACTGAAAATTGGCATATGCTTACCTGGAAGGCAAAATAGGAATATTTTGCTTTTTGCAGGATTTGTTCCCCTGAGTGAAGAGACGTGAAAAGTTAAGGCTTTTGGAGATGTTTTACTGCATGTATTAGGGGAAGGCTTAGTGCTCTGTTGACCACAGCACAGCAAGTTGGTGTGTGAGTTTCATATACACTTTTTACAGTGCAACTCAGTCTTCACTGGAAGCTCTTTTCCCTTCACGTTTTAAACTTCAGATTTCTGAGTAGCTTGTAGGGACTGGCTGACTTGGTGAAGAGCTATAAGCCAAAACCTACTCACTGTTTCTAGGGTGTCTTCAAATTGTTTGGCAGTTTCTGGAGAAAGGGAGTGTTAGGTTGATTGGGATCTGTGCCTCTTCCCTGCCTTTGAGACTGAATAGATCAGAGAAGAAGATATAAATTACTCTTATAGGCCACCTGTGAATGCTTCCAAGGTCAGATATCACATAATGAAATAGTACACTGCTTTCTGCCATGCCCTGTTCATTAGTGAAATACCTTTAAAAAAAAAAAAAAATCTTACTGAAGTTGTTAAACCAGATGTCTAAATTTGACAGCTCTAAAGAATGGAGCAGTGGATATTCCTCAGGTATTTGAACCCGACCACAATTTGCAAGGCTCCATCACAGTTACATTGCTAGGAACTTTTTGTGAATGGAAAGCTGGAATGCTGAAACATGGAGTAGGAACATGGAAAGTGGAAGTGCTACTGCAACAAGCCACTACCGCCTGTTCCCTTTGGAACACAGCAGGTATTTGCTGCCACATCTAAACAGGGAAGAAAGTGTGCTGTGGAACAAGGCTAGTTTGTTCACATCGTATTTAGTTTTATGTACATATTTTTATGATCACTGCACAGATCTTCACACTGTCATTCCTGTCATTGTCTCAGTGCTTGCTATTTTCTCCATAATGTGAAGTCTGATCCAGTCAGTTCACTGGTTCTGACATCTGTCTTGTTTGCCTGGAAGGCACCATGCACACCTGGGGCATGAACCCAGTAATAAAGAATGGTAATAACTGTGATTAGAAGCAATTATTATGAAATCACAAAACCACTGAATATAGCACAAGCTTCCATTTAAGCATTTGCATACACATGTACAGAAGTGTGTCTGTGCAAACACAGATAAATCTAATTGATGTGTACTTGGTAGGATGTGGAGAGGAACACATTTGTTTGAATAAAGAAAAACAAAATTTATGACCAGGATTGTTTGTTTAAGCTCTCCAAACACCAGTTTTGCAAAATTTGACTTGTATGTTGTTCACTCATACTAAATATTTATGTACTGCTTTCTTAAATACTAAAACATGCAATCGTAAAGACTATGTACAGATCTAATTTCATGTGGAATGAGCGCATCTATCAAGAACGATGTTACTTCGTATTGTGAGATTGTTCCAAACACAGAAGGTGATTTTCATTTGTTTGTTCATCTGTTTGTTTAGCTGTGGGTCTAGGTCTCTCAGCTGGGCCAGAATTCTTACTGTTGGTTTGACTTTGAAGTAATTAAAGTAAACAAAATGGTAATATGTAGAGATCTAGTCCATGATGCAATGCTGTGCAAGTAATGTCATAAAGTCTTATTAGCTTGAGTCTAAGAAGTTAAAGTGTTTAAGAAGTTAAAACTCTTTTCAATTTAGTTTCAGTGCTGTTTGATTTTAATATTAAAAATACCTGAGAGTATATAGAGTTGCATTTGAATTTTTGCTGCTGCTGATTTCTAAGTGGTTCTTTGATTATTTTTTTTTTGCCTTTTCTCATTTTCCTTGGCTTCAGTTGTTTAAATTCAACTTATTAATAGATATTGACTCTGTTTTACTGTACTATGAAAACCTTGGGTTAAGGATTTACTCTGTTGGATTCACACAAACAGTGTACAGGAATCTTCTGATAATTAGGTAAGTTTAGAACAGCTTATACAATAGTTTATAACAGTTTTTACAACTGAGGTGGATTACTTACTCTGCTAACTCTGACTTCTTTAAACAATGGTGAGAATTAGAAAATTCCATAGTCCTCAAATGTACAGGTATCTGATCTGAGTACTTTATTTTTAGAAATACGATACAGACTCTTGGCTGTACGAATGCTTTTTAAATTTTCACTTGCAGCATGAAACATACCACTATGTATTGGCAAGCTTCTTGTCCTTACATGACAGTGATTAATGCTAATATTTGAAGTACATGACACAGGTTTAATTATACATGTAAGTTTTGCTTTTAGTAAAAGTACTCATACTGGAAATTAACCTGGAACTAAGTATATATTTGATCCTTAACTGAGCTGAACAAATGAACTCTGTATTTACCTACAAAATGATCCTTGTGGGTCAAACCTGTGGCACAGAGAACAGCACAGTAGCAGCTTATGTTAGAGCTTCTTACGCTGTATTTATTCAGGGAGTAAGTGGAAATCTTTAATGTTTAAATGCTGTGGTCTTGGTTTTTCATAGCTGAAATTTGAGCAGCACTGATCGAAGTCATGGCTTTTAAAACAGTTATTTGAAACTCAGCAGTTTCCTCTAATCTCAGACTGCAGTGTGGTACAACGGAACAGTCACACTTTGACAGAGTGGCTTAATGTGAAACTCAGGATTGAGATCAAGCCTAAGTGCATTGAAGTATTAAAATGGGTTAAAATGTGAAAGAAAACAATTTCTCCAACACTTTTCCAAAGTTTTGTGCTGATATAAGGAGTGGCTGCTGTTATATTCCTCACCTGGAGTCACAGATGTCACTTAGTGGCATCATTGGTTAGGGCTAAAATAGTGACTGTGTCAAAATACAGGAGTGTACTGTAAAATACAGGGGAGGGAATCAGCAGCAGTGGAAGATTGCAGCTTGCCTCTTAAATCAGATGAAATCATTGTGCGAATGTCCTTTGTGGTATTAATAATTTAAGAGCCAAACTGTGGTTAAATGCTTGGGGAATGCTAGAGCCCTTAAATATCTTTGCAGGTTAAATTGTTTGTTATTTATATTTCCCTTGAACTGTCAATAGTCTCTAATACATGTATGCCGGTTCGTTTTCCCAGCCTGCCAAGCGGAAGAGGTGTTTTGATAAAGTCAGTGAGGCTTTGGTCCTTTAAACTGGAGGAGAATGCTGTGTAATGGAGTTGATGCGTTTTGTCTTCTGAGGGGAGAGTTTGGGCTGCTTCACGCTGCTCCCTTCCGACTAGACAGTCAAATGCCATATCCTGTAAAACATGCAGTCAGTCACAGCCTGCCCGGCCTCCCAGCTGGAGAGCTGCATCTGGTAACGGAGACCCTGTTTTGTACAGTGCAAAAAAGGATTTTTTTCAATTTTTGTTTGTTTAAGCCCAAGTGCACACTGAAAAACCACTGCATTGTGTACTTGAGAAAGTGACTGGTGTAACCTTATAGACAAGATACTTTGAATACAGTTGCTTAAGACTCTTTATACGAGACAACATATACACATGATCTTGTCAAAACACAGGAGCTTTTTCTCTTATTGCTTGAAGCATATTTTGTAGGGGGCTGTCAACTTCAAAGGAGAATTGGCACACTTGCATGCAAAGAGATCAGAGCAGAGCTTACAAAACTGTGTATCACTTGTAGCTGTCAAATGGTTTGTGCTTGTCTCCTCCTCCTGTTTGAAGTCAGCATTGTTTTTGCATCTTGCACTGTCCAAAATCTAAATGTGGTCAAACAATTACAAATTTAATCTAATCCTGTATATATATGAAATTAAATACCAATCGACTGCCTACTTGATTTACGAAAGGAAACATGACCAGCACTGTGGAAGTTTGGAGCTAGGTAGGGGCTTCATATCTGGTTTTCATATGATCTAGCATGCTTATCATGCTAATGCAATTAATTTATTTCCTTGACAAGCAAGTTCATCTTCCACTGAACTAACAGTACCTATTTTAGTTGTCTATTTTGGCTTGATGGACTGTGGGACAGAGGTGGGTTGGGATGTGAGTGAAAGTGGGAATATAAACTGGAGCAGCACCAGGAAGCGGGGGGGGGGGGGCAGGATGCTCTGCAGGGGCAGGAGTCAAGGCAAGGACAGGGCTCACTAAAGAGAGCGGAGGCTGTGCTGGTCGGGGTTGGGGATGTTTTCAGAAACTGAAGTCCACGAAAAAAAGATGGTGTCTGCCTCCATAGTTCAGTCTTTGTCCACAGATTTCTATGCTGGTTTATCACTAATGAAGAACAGCTTCACCGTTCTTTTCATAGCACGCTCCCCCGTTGCAGGACAACTGCATAGTTCTGAGTACATTTTTTTGGTGCTCTGGTGCGTCTGTCCTCTGTGTCCCTCTGAGAGGTAACCTTCATGGCTCTCTATCCACATTTCTGTCTGTCTTGGTTTGTTCAGAGGTTGACGCCTAAGCTTCCGACCTAAACTGTTTGATGTCAAGACTTGCTGCAAGCAACTTCTAACCCCAACTCCTTCCCAGTCTGGGAAGATCCACCACAAGGCATATTGCCTCTGGGGCTGAGGGAACTAGAAAATAAATTTGTCTTTTTTTTTTTTTTTTTTTTTTCCCCTCAAGTTTCTTTCTTCTGATACTTCTGCATGCTACAAGTCTCACTGCACGGTACTGAGGCTAGTGCTTACCTATAGGCATAATTAATTTGTATACAACAGACCAGAACAAATCATTGTATTTAAGCAAGCCAGGAAACTGGAAAGGTTGGTTTGTATCTGGAGCCAAGCTCCTCAAATCACGTTTATTTCCAACAGTAAATACTATGCAAATACCCTCTATATTTTCTTTCTTTTTTTTCTAAGATTCACAGCTCCTGTCTTACTCAGAGTGGGTCCTCAGCTGCAAGGTTGCATTATGGACTTGTGTGTGTGTTCTCCACTGTTGTATTTGGAAGAGAAAGATCTTGGAAGCGTTAGGCAGAGTTTAGAAGCAGAGGTCAGACTGACCTTTCCCTGTGTCTGAGAGCTATCCTTGCTCCAATGTACTGTTAAAGCAGTAATTGAATGCATCTCACAATGAAGAAGAAATGAATCATACTTGTTTAATTTTTTTTTTTTAAACTCTCCACCAGTCTAAAAATAAATTAATCTGGCAGAAGTTGCATGTATTGCCTTTTTCCCTTTCTCTTGGGTTTCTGCGTTCCCTGATTACCGTGACTGGGCATAAAAATAATAAAGATGAAAGAATACTTCTAAGCTCCCACTCCACATGCCGCACGTCGGAAGCAAGACAGTCCCACTTAGGGAAGCAGACTGCATCAAGTCAGGAACGTGTGTGTGCAGTCATGCGTGTAGGTGTGCCAGGACAGGTGACTGCATAACCCCATCTCCCTGTTCTGGAAATTATGTTGCCCATTCCAAAGGCACTGCAAAGTAATTTGGTACTGCAGTTAGTGCAAAACTGGTATTTTTCTATTAGGTCTGACCCTGATTTTAGAGAAAGAGACAGGGGAAAAAAGAGAAGATTGATTTAGTCTCTGTGTGTTTGCCATCTGGTGAGGGAGCATTAGTCTGCACCTGCGAGGTGGCAGAGGTTGAAGGGTGTGGAGCCTGAGCTGGTGGAATGATGGAAAGGAAAGGATGGTGGGTGTAAAACAATTTTTCTAGGAAGCCCATGCAACAGGCTGAACTGAAGGGTTAATATAATTTTATCTGTGTTACTCTTGTTTACTGAATCCTTTAGGATGGTTGTATTTATCTTTATGACCATGTGGGTGTTTCTAGAATTATTGAGAAGTTATTACATGCTTAAGGGCTGTTTTGCAGCCAGCAGTAAGAGCTGATGTGGTCAGACATGTGATGTTAGCCCCAAATTTTCATACCTCTGCCTGCGTTTTTGAATGTACAAGTCTCCTTAAGATCAGTGGAAATTGTGGAGCTAAGTGGTTGCAAGCTAGGATGGACGTCTTCAGGATTACGTGTGTTAGCCAGCAGAAGGAGTTTACTCCATGAATGCTGGACCAGCATGCTTAAAATGAGAAAAATAGGAAGGAATAATGAGAAAGAGTTTACGCTGGGTACCATGGATGGAATAAACGCTTCAGTTCAAGTCATTAGCTAGTTGCAGAGTTCCTGGGCTGTGCAAAGCTTTTCCATATTAATAAAGCTTTTAAGGGGAACTAGGTTAAAAAAACAGCTCTTAAGGGGACTTATTAAAAAATATTTAAGCCTTAATTTTTATGATTGCTATTGCTCCTAAAGAGCGTTACATCGGTGGTGAGCTCTGAATATTAACCCATACATTTGTTGTTAAATAATTAAATGTATAAATGAAACATGAGCTGAGTGTGTCAGTAGCAACCTTCCTGGACTAGGATTACCCCTAGATTCATATTTGATTCTGCAAGAAGGGAGTTTTACTTGGTGAAGTTGAGGTCACTGTGGACTGTGGTTTCCTACAGAGCAGGTCTGTGTTAGTTCTATCTACACTAATTATACTGCTGTGTATATCTACATATACTGTTAGGGGAAAGATTTCCTTCCAGTAATTTGTCCACATAGGGCCATTTTCAAAAACAATCCACTTGAAATTGCATGCTGAGCCCAAGTCAGTGAGGTAAAAAGCAGAAAATAGTTCGGTTTTTCAAGTGATCCAGTTTA
>JAAGAY010135837.1:0-43303 GCA_011801015.1 Ardeotis arabs
ATATATATATAATATATTGTTATTCTGCAAATTCTTTAGCTGAAAGGACTGAATTCAGCTGCGATTGTCCTGTGACAGGACCAAGGGTGTCATGGTCAGCCTTGGTAGGTAATGTAACGTTCTGGGAGTTTGAGAAATTGTGCAAGCATTATTTTGATTATTTTGATTTTTTTTCTACCAAACTATCTGGGGGCAATACATTCTGGTTGGAGCCTTGCAGCGTACTGTCCAGTATGGTTTAGTGTAGGCTTGGTTTTGGAGGGGCTTTGCCTGCTTCGACCAGCTTTGATTGCCCTGGTGTGGCTTTTTGTGTGAACAGGGTGAGGAAGCTGCTCCTTCCTAAGCCGATCTCTGCTGCCTCTCCACCATCTGCTCTTTCTTAGACCTGCCTTGTGGCTCAGCTTTTCACACCAATTGCACTGTACGTGTGTGTACAGGTATCATTAAAAATAGAAGTAAAAGTGCTATTTAAGAATTTCTTACCTTTGAAAGTTTGAAAATTCCTTTTCTACAACTTTTTTTTACCATTGAAAAATTCATTAGTAGAATAGGTATCATAGACTTGCTGCATCTATGTCCCTGTAAAGTATTTCTATAATGGAGAAATGCAACAATTACTTCAAAAGTCTGGAAAAGTCTAAGACAAAATTTAAAGTTAAGTAGGCAAATTTCCAAGCTAGAACGCAGCTAAAAATTTCACTTTCTCACAACAGCATTTCCATATAGAAGGGGATTTGCACCATGATAATGTGCAGATAACCCTGTGAAGTAGGTAAATGGTCTATTAGTGATTTCATGTAAAAATTCATTGTTATTTCAATGCACTGAGGAGTGCTCTGGTGGTGCTCGCTGCCCTAAAATATGCAAAATTAATGCGGTGAACATCAGTAAAAACAGTTCCAGAGACACTCAACCTACAAAGACAGAAACAAGTTAAAGATAATAATCTGTGACATTTGACTGTTCTTTTTCCCTGCCTGATTTATCTATAATTCAGACTGCTTAGCTTAACTTAAATACAGATACCGTAGTCGGAGTATTTGTTAAAGCACTAAGCTGACAAGTACAGAGCACCGGCCATTATTTCTGTTTGAGAGTCAGAGGTTTGAGCTATTCATTTTGTAGCCCGACACTCAGCACCACAATTCCTTGAATTCCCAAAGCTTTCCGTACCGCTTCCTCAAGGACAGCTATCATGTCTTAGCTGCTGCAGTGACAGATGGGATACAACATGTCATGTGATGGATAACGCCGGAGCCACAGTACTTAATCCTTCTAATACTAATAGCGGCATTATCATAGAGATTTATGAGAATGTCAGTTCCAAGTTCCCAGTTCCATTCATGGGTTTTTAAAACTTCAGCTGCAAAAAACATGCATCCATCCCATTAATTCTAATTATCATGGTTCATCTTCTCAGCAGTTTTGTACTCCGGAACCTTTCAGTGCAAATTAACGTACCAAAAAAGTGTATTAATTAATATTTGTAGCTTTTAATTTCTGCAAGAGTGTTGTCTGGAAGCAGCTGGCAGTACAGGGCCGCTGCTATTGAATCTTTGCCAAACAAGTGCAGATGTAATTTTGTTATCTCTTGCTTAGTCATTTACGCAAATTAATTTGAACAATTAGCCTTTTACTGGTCCTTCATGAATCATGCAAAAGGGATCTGCCAAAAAAAATTGCTAGTTGACAGAAAAGAATTGGTTAACATTGTAAATCTTACAAAAGGTATTCCTATGTTTGGGATAAAGTACAACTTCAGGAAAAACTGTAGTGATTTTTTTTTTTTTCCTTATTCTACTTTACACTCTTGATTATTATTGGAGAAAAAGAAATTAAAAGAAGAGTAAGCAGTAGAAATTCGGGAACTTTGTTTTGGATGCATACCAAAAGAATTAAGTTGCTTGCCTAAATGTTGTCTTGTCCTCGCTTCTTGCAAAGCTGTGATGGATTTCTTTTGAGATAAGTCTCTGGTGAGGCCAGGCTCTCCGAAGGAGCCGATTTGCTCATCGTCTGAAAAAAACATCCAAATCTTTAGTTTCTTTGGACATCATTCTAAGGGAAGTCTTTTATCTTAGTCAAATGTCTCTCCTCGTATTACTAAAACAGGCTTCTACACAGACACTGCAGGCTTGACCTAAAGCGGTGCTGGGGTTGGTCTTCAGGTACCTCACAACGCGTGTACGAGCTAAAACTTTAATGTAACTAACGTTGAGAATGCCAACCCATATGTGAAGGCTTAGTCTGAAAGACAGTAAACTCAGATATTTTCAAGACTTGTATCATTGCTCCTTTCTCAAATATTGAACTTATTGAACTTATTTTTAGTCAGATAAGCCAGATATTCAAGCTTACCAGCAGACAGTGCCATTGAATAATGCTGGGAATGAAAATCTCTCTCATTTGCTGTTATTGTAGACTGTATACTCTTTATTTTTTTCTTTCTCAAAAATTGTATGTATATATTTGCTTTAAATTTTATTGCATAAATATGAGCTTTGTGATGGATATTCCTAAGTGTAACTCTCAGATGGCTTTTAAGATATGATCATGGCATCACAGCCGAGTTAATTGTTACCCATCCCTTCGATGTCACTGTTCAGACAATTCTTGCAATTTTGCAAAGTAGCCAGAAGTGCGGTGATGTTCTTTAGTCGAGGAAAAAAAATCATTACCTAATAGTCAGTTGCATTCAGAACCACTTGGAACTGACTATTAGGTAATGATTTTTTAATTGGAATTATCTTAGTGATATATTTATGTAAAACCTCACAATTTTGTTTAGTCACTTCTCCTCCTCACTGGTCTTGACAAAACAATGGTGTGCTATCGCTGCTGCTATGCAGCAGGATGGTCCTGCAGGACAGGGAAAGCTTTTGAGATTTGCTGGGAGACTTGCAGGATCTCCAATCCTGGTTTGCCAGAGGCTTTCCTGAAGTGTTTGCTGTAGCTGGGGAAATAACTTCAGAATTAAATCCTTGTTTTGTGGAAACCACTCTCAAGCTCAAACAAATGCTGACTCTTTGTTAGTTAGGCTAGACAGTCCTGTGCAAATTCCACCACTCTGGCAGGGTAAGGTATGGGTCCCTTTCCCTTTAATTGTTTTTTACAAGCTGCGATTTCACAGCCTGTATTGTTATTTCCATTTGTCCATTTGGTTGCGGAGAGAAGAGACCAGATGTTTTGTGACAAATCATAGCTATTTGCAATCTGTTGGAATTCTTATAAATTGTACTGGGGAATCATTTTCTGATAACTGATCCTGCAATCACTTACGCACGTGCATCACTTAGAGCAAGAGATGTCCTATTGAAGGCTGTGGATCTATTCATACGCTTAAATTAAGCACGCATCATGCGCATTTGAGTAAATGTTTGTGTTGCAAAATATGCTGATATTTAGCACTTGCCTGTTAGATTCGCCATCACATTAATTTACATTTAATCAAACCACATATTATTATTACACTGTAAAACTTGAAATCAGTTAACATTTTTTTTATTAAAATAGAATATGTATGGCTCAAAATTTGGCTGAAGTATATCCTGCAGCAGAGAGATCCAATTCTGTTTACCGATTTGTATTTCGCAACAAACAGTTCCTTCAGTAAAGTACACCAAACCCAACCCTGTTTTCCATCTGTTTTTAGGTTCTGTGGCTAATCAAGGAAGAGGTCTCTCACCGACACACTGAGAAGAATGAAGTTAGTTCCTCTGTAATTGAAAGTATCAGTAGTAAACTTGGCTGGAGCTTGATTAATGGTATATTAAAATCAGAGTCTTCGTGGTGAGTGCTAGATAAGGAGTTTTGGGCAAATTACTTGGTTACTGGGAAACCTTTAAATTTTAATCATGGAGACACTTCAGCATCATTAGGAACTGAAAAAGACAATGGGCACTGGGAGGAAGTTATGTGAATTGATGTGCTTTTCAGTCTCTCCTTCTGTGGTGATATTGAGTGATGCATGGGCTGCAATCGAGAATCCTCTTGCTCCCCACGCCTTTGATTGCTGTTGTTATAATTTAATATCATACAGTTCTTTATGACCATGGAAATCAGATGAGTTAGTTACAAAAGATGGAAGGTTTTAGTATAAGAAAAATTAGTTTAACATCTAGGTTTCTCTGTGCTGTTTGGCTGGGTAGCAAAATGGAGGGATGCTGTGACTCGTATTTAGAACTAGCGGAAATAGAGCAACATGATTTTTTACACACGTGTTTACTGTTTAATCTCAAGCATACATTTACTTGTAATTTTGAACTTCATTCTTGTATAGCGTGCATATCTGTAACGTATATGGGCGCATGTATGTAATACCTGTGATGTATCTGTATTTATAGAGATGTGAAGTGCCATAATAGCACTTTATAAGGATATATATGGAATGTAGATATCTCTCCTGGGTGACAGATCCAATTCAGACAAGTGCTAATAAAACCGATACACTCAACTCCTGCAGTCACAGCTTTTGTTCCTGCCTGGGATTTTCAAGCAGCTAAGGATGTCCGGCTCTCAGCTCCGATGTCGTCGAACAGACTAGAAATACTCAACGTACTTGGACTGACAGCATGGGCTATCAAACTCAGTCCCCAGCTTTTCCAGGCAAGCATACGATGGAATTGAGTGCATAAAATGACCACTCTAATTTGAAGTCATTTGTTTGCCTCCACAACTACTATGGGAGAACCTCTCTCCTGTCTGAAGATGTCATTTAGATACATTCTTCTCATAGTCTAAATCTATAGGTAGCCGGTGAACGCCTATTCATATTTGCATCAACATTTTTCCAGTGATTTAAAATAGTTTTAACCAGAGCCTTTATTTGTTTTGCTGGGATAAATAAATGGCTTTGTTTCATTCTCATCACTTAAGAGAGGTTGGACTCTCACCTGAGTATCCCTTTTCCATATTTTCATAAATTTTCCTCCTGTGTGTGAACAATCTGAAGCACTAGGTAATCCAAACATGATGCTAGCACGGGCTTATACAACACTATGAATATTTTCCTATTTCTAATGAGAACATTATTCCTTCCCTGTCCTAAGATGTACCTGCCATTTGTGTTCATGGGTGCATTGTATAGATGGCTTATAGTCAGCATATTGTGAAATCTTTGCTTTCCTCTTCTGTTTCCAAGGGACAAGGTCAAGCTGTCAGCAAAAATACTGATTATTCACCCCTGAATTCCTGAACTTGCAATTTTGTGTTACTAAATGTTATCCTACTTTTGTCATTGCAGTCCCCAGACCATTTAATTTACCTGTAGTCTGATATTCCTTTGGGTTGGCGATGCCTTCCAAATTCATGTCATGAAAAAAAAAAATGTAATTGGTATACTAGCATTCTCTGTCAAATTAATTATCAAAACTGTTAAAGAAGATCAGTTCTGACACCTAGGCAATGTGGGAGTAAAAGTGATTTGTCCAAAGTCACATTGGAGTGCTGTGAAGAAGATGGTCTAAATCCTGGTGTGTTCTCCGTATTAGCGAAACACTAATTTTCTTTCTAAAGGAAAATTTATTGAGAAACATGTCCTAGAAAACTGTAAGCTAGGAAAAGACAGAGCTTACTGCAACTATTTGCAGAAAAAGAAAGTTATTTTTGCAATATATGCATCAGTTATTGTAGGAGAAACTTGTTGAGTGTAGGCTGGAGTTTCTGCTCACATTGGAGGAAAATTTCAGCCTGTTTTGCTGACCGAAAATTCAGTACGTAAGGCATTCATATAGGATGTAGGAATTGTAAGGCCAAGAAGGCACACTAGCAATCTGCAACCATTTTCCATCCAAAATAGCCACGGGCTGGAAGCTGAATTCTGGCCACAGAAGAGAAAATGCCAGACGAAAAAGTGAGAGGAAGAAACATATCCTGGCAGGGTGAGTTGTGCTTCCCACCCCCCACCCCCCCCCTTTTAATAGATGATGTGTACTTAGGAATTGAGAATATTAGAACGAGTCCTAGGGGGATATGGATTTAATGGAAGGGGATGAAGTTGTTGTGGAAACATATCGTTTATTAAATTTTCTCATTCAGATGTTTATTATATGATTTATGATGACTTAAGCTTATTATGTGCCCCTTTTTAATTTGTCACATAATGATTGTGCATATGCATACGGCCATGCTGTGAGTGAATTGATATATTCAGAACAGATCGAATGCTAGAAGAAGCCACTCTGATAAACAGATCTACCTTTGTTTACAGTGCAACCCTTTAATTTCAACCAGTATGGGTCACTCTGTATGAATATATTGCTATAGAATCTAGATATATTGTATATGCAGAACACATTTCAGAAACGTTCTTGATGTACAGGATTTTAAAAAGTGGCACTGTATAGTATTACGTAGATTTTTGTGTGTACATATGGCCAAATATAAATAGGGGCATACTCCCAGGGGTGTATAACGTCCCGTGATTTTGGACACCTCACTTTATGTTTACACAGTCTATTTGAGAGTTTAAAACTGGGGAAATATTTGAGATCTATAAAAATGTAATGCTTACCCAATGTATTTTAGATTTGCCTTGTCAGCCTCACTAAAGAGTAGTCTATGTGTGATTGGCTTGGATTATTTATTAGGTTCAGACTGTTAATACAGAAAGATGTATAAAAAGTTGAAATGAGAGTCTGTATTGCATTACAGAGGTGCAGTAAAGAGTGTAATGTCAGCATTACACCAATTCACTTCCTAAAACTATCTCTTTTTTATAGTTACGGCAATTTGTAGGCTGAAGGTCTTCTCCTCTCTTCTCCTGTCTTCTCCTCTCTTCTCTCTCTTCTTCTTCCTTTCTTTCTCTTTTTTATCTCTCTCTCAATTACTTTCTCACTTTTTCTTTGTCACCACATCACTAGGAGAGGAGAAAAATCAGGACAAGATTCTGATTAAAGATCCATCATAAATTAATGAACAAAAGTGCAATCCTAGCACTTCATGCTAGAGTGGAACATTTAAAAAAATCATGAAGTGAAACACAAGAACACTAGAAAAGTTTGGATTGGGGTATAAAAATTATTTGGAAGACTGTGTGCTAATCAACAGCAAATGTAAGAATCAGGTTGATAGGGCAGTGAATGACTGGTATTTTTTATATTGGAGTTTTTCAATCAGCATTTTCTGAACATGGTTTCTCATTATAATAATGATGATGAGATTAATTATCGCCATGAGAACAAGTGGTAATGGTACTTCGAACTGTATTTGTCACCGTATGACACAGACTATTACTTGTTTTAAACATTCTCCAGGATGTGTGTGCATTGAGGCGCTGACTTTCTCACCAAACAGTGGGCTGATTGGCGAGGAGACTTCAAAGAAGGATGAACGCTGACCTGGCAGGATGGGTGCCCTTTCACAAGGTCACTACTTGGTTGCATCAGGCTGTCACCAGGAAAGTTAGTCCTTGAGATTAGCATTCAGCTGCAGCAAATACTTTAAACATTATGTCTAAGCGAAAAATACGTTATAACCTTCAAAGAAATAAATTCTTATATAAGTCATATTTCCAAAGCCTGTTTTCAAAACTACTGCCAAATTAAGAAAGCTTATTTAGCCCATGCTGCGGAGGAAATATAAACCAGAGTCGTGGGCTAAGCGAGGCAAAGTAATGCGGCTACAGCTAGCAAGTTCACTTCCCATCACTGGGGATAAACCTGTGGGTCTCAGACTTTTTCCTGCTGCAAAAGTAGTGTGGGGTGGCTGTCTAGAGCAGAAGGCAGGTTAAACACTATCAATGTTGTATTTTTCCATCTATGAGCTGCATCCAAGGAATATTTTAGAGAAGCTTTTAAACAGAAAGTGAAAATATATGGAGGCTACAAAGAGTTATTGGACATTAGAAGTTCATTACATGATCCTGCCTTCTCATGGGATGTCCACCTTTACATCTAAACTGTTCTTAAATCATACTCATAACATATGAATAATTCTGAAAAGATCTAGCTTCAGATTCTCCTGCACATATCTGATGAATATGTTGACACAAAAATATTCACTTGAAATTTGTTCTATGTACAGTTTTATTATGTATCTACTATTTATGGGAGTTCCAGAAACAATTTTTTGTCTTAAGAGCTTGCCGGGACAATTTGTTTTTTCACATGAATGGTTACCTCTATAGGAGAATGTGCTCCTGAATTTCTTTCCTTGGTTGATGCTCCATCTCTGGAAACATTCAAGGCCAGGTTGAACGGGGCTCTGAGCAACCTGATCTGGTTGGAGATGTCCCTGCTCCTGGCAGGGGGGTTGGACTGGATGGGCTTTGAAGGTCCCTTCCAACCCAAACCACTCTGTGATTCTGTGATTCTAAATAAATTTGTTCAAGGGACATGTAAGCAGCTTCTAGGACTATTTAGTATCTCTTACTATACTAACTAATTAATGTATAACTGACATACACGTACTCAGCTTTCATAATGTTATCCGGTTAATAAGCAATAACTACCTCAATAAATCAAAATTAAATGCCTACTTATGACAGTAAGTTTAGAACCTTCCTGCCTAGAGACTTTACATTGATTGATTCATTAAATCTTGCATCGTCATAGGAAGATTAGTAAAAAAAAAAACCCTTATGAGCAGCTTTGTCTGTTGTTTTATATATAACGTTTTATACCAATGTCTCACTGAAGGAGTAAAAGCTCTGCATAGTGTCTTGGGTAAGCCATCTGCCAGGAGCGCGCCTGGCCATCGGCTGTAGGCAGGGCTGGGCTGTCCTCCAGACGCGGCTGGAGAGGGAACAAGGGACATCAGAGCGATGTATCACTTCCTGGATTTATGAGCCCATTTTGCAGATAATTAATGCCCCTGCTGGAACTATCCAAAATCCTGCTGGTGATTTCATAAAAGGGGCTGGAAGCTTGATTGAGCATGAAGAAATAAGGTATTTCCAAGAGATTGGAAGAAAAGAAGGGCAGCCTTCTTTTGCAAAGGTGAATGCCTCTGGAGGAGAAATTTAAGCCCTTAATTCTCAAGAAGATTCACAAAGTCCTGCTTTTGCCATGGACCTCCCAGTTGGCAATGTCAGAATGAGATGACAACCCTCAATTTTAGGTCACAGGTGAAAGTTCAGTAGAAGGAGTAGCATTCAAACTGTTCCGCTTAGTGTGAAGCTTTCCATGCCAGCTATACTAGGCTATTTTGGCTACCTTCCTGACACTTAATAAAAAATGTACTTGTTATTTATATTTAACAAATAAACAGTTTTCTAGTGCAATTAAACCACTCTCTAGAGAGATATACATATTCAGTATTATATTATTTTTTTTAGAACTACATCTCCCAAACTTCCAGACACACAGCCAGCTTCACCACGTAAGCGTTTAATTTGTTAGGTATTCCAGTATTTCTCATATGTTCCAATTGACATTTTTACCATTTTATACTCGTTTTCAACTCTAGCAGACGTTGCATAGAGTGCTGATTACATGAAGATACCTTGAACACTGAAGGCCAAATTTACAGGGTGATTAGTTCGTGGAGTTGGAGGTGGGTAAGTGAAGGAATGTGAGGGATTGGGAAGGCAGATGGTTAGTGCTTCTGTAATATTACATGGGTTTATGCAGAAAATGAGAAAGAATTATAGCGATAGAGCTATATATCTTTACCTTTCAAATGTAACAAGTTAGAATGTCTTTAAATATTTTTTATTGTTCTGGTTTCCAATGTTTCCTTAACTTGGCTTTATTTAGTGTACCTTCTATCTGGTACACTATCTTCTTTGTCTGGTGTTGAAGGCTATTCATTGTGAAACAGAATAAAATTAGTGAAATACAATATGTAAGTTGCATTTCAGGTCATAGTGGGCCTCTGATTATGGTTAACTTTTGTATAATAGAATGTATTTGCCTTGAACTTACTTCTACATTTAGGAAGCTGTAAAAAAAAAAAGCTGTTCTAAGGACAAGAATCTAACACAATGATTATTTTTTTGCTTTACTGTGAAAATCTATTTTTTTTTGTCACTGAGTTAACCTGAAAAAAGATAAAGATACATCTTAGTTTTTCTTTAAAGTTTTTCCAGTCATTCCTTTTTAACTCATTCCTATAATAGTCTGTTTTAAGCAACAACTCTGACAGCAAAACCTATGAGGGTTTTCAAATTCAATAACCAAGGCTGGAGAGAAGGCATCCCTCATTTCAACTTTAGCTGAGTAACTGCAGATCCTTAACATTACCCTCTACACTGGAGGTCTTCAAAGTCATCAATCTGTTGGAAATATGCTGACAGCTCAGAGTGGTTCTGTAGTGTCTAAAATGTGCTGCGCTGCTCAAAGAGTGTAGTGTTCTTAGATCACTTTGAAATAGATGACTTACGAGGCGAAAGGTTGAGTTTTCTGTTCCTGCAGCACCTCATGTACGCGTTTGCTAGCATTGCGTACGTGGTCCCAATGAGTCGCGCACAGGAGACCTGTGCTCGGGTGGAAATGACATGATTCTGGTCCATTTCTCCAAGGTCAGCAAATCTTGGATGGGAGGATGAAAGTGCAAGTGCACTGGTCACCAGTAGAAAAATGGAAATAATTTTTAACAATTTGCAGAATATAAACCTAGCTGCAAAACTGAGCATCCTCTTTCTGATCCTCCTACACCCCTGGGAACACTTTCAGTATTCTCGTTTTCCTGGTGGAGAAATATTTTGAGATGATTTGCCGCAATTGCTATGTGGATTGTCTAGCTTTCATGTTGGCCAGAACTGAGCTGTGTGTCTTCAGCGTTACTATTTCTCTGCCAGACCTGCCTTTGTCTTCCTCCTGACCAAGTTTTTGCTAAACTCACAGAGCACTTGCAGAGATACAGGGATTTCTTTGGAATAAAATTTCTGTATTTTTTCGGTTGGAACGGTCTCTTCTTGTGGTTTTGCTAAAATAGTTTTTGACAATGCTTTTAATTACAATAACTTCCTTATATAATATAACTATTTTTAGCTATGCCAAAGGAAGTTGTGCACAGGTGCTCAGAGCAGAGAGGTTATATGAATATACTGTAATTGCTAATCTTCGTATGCGGGTGAATTAGGTAGCAGGATGTGTTCTGTAAAAGTTTATGTATCTCTTATTCTTTTGTGTCTCTAACATATGGCGTTGATCTTTTCAGGGTAATAGGAAAAGGTGTTTCACTTGCAGCTTAGCCCTTTTCATATAGCAAAGTATTAATTTGTTCTAAGTTCCCATCCTAGAGGAATCTGCTAATGATTCTTATTAGTGCACCCAGCTATAAAAAAATTAGTTAAGTATACATGCAATATTGTTTGTTTGTTTGTTTTTACATGCTAATTACTGCTTTTTTTTTCTATGGTAGATTTCAAACTAAGGTGCCAGTTGTTTCCCCAGTAATAGTGAAAGACCTCCAGGTACTTTCATTCCTGGTGCGAGATATTTTTTTTAAATGTATGTATGTTTGTATATGTGCACAGGCATGCTCGTGCGTGCATTTAGGTAAAGACACTACTTTTTCTTCTTCAAAGACTACTTGCTATAATAAGGAATAGACTGATATTTTTCTCATCAAATGAAGTCTGACACTTGATATTCCTTACACTGAAAAAGCCAGTGTCCCGCATCTGCCAGGAAGAGCATCCTTTGGTGATCTCCTGACTGAAGTGGAGCTCGTGGCAAGAGAAAGAACTGACCTGTGCGAAATTCCCTTCATGATTCCTCCAGGTCAATGCAATTGTCAGCTTTACAAATCAATCCCATGTCAAAATTGATTGCTTTGTTGAAACAGAATTAGGTGAAATAGGGCTTCTATCCTGCAGTAATGTTTTGGCTCAAGGAGAAACGTTTCTGCCCAAATTTCACCCCTTCTATGTGTCATGGTAGAGGACCACACACTGAGGATTTAGCATGAGAAATGCTGGGAGATATTTGAGGAAAGTGGCTACAGGGCTGTTTTCCTAAGCAGAAAACAAATGAGCTGTGTTAGCTCTTCTTTACCTCTAAATAAAGGCAAAATCCTCAGGACCAAGGCAGGAACCAGAAGCACAGTTCCAGCTCTTGAGAGACTATGGACTGCTGAGAGCATCTCAGGGGCCCAGAGCTACCAGCCACTAACACCAGACACCCAACCGTGGAGAAACTGACACGGTAAGGAGACGTTCCCATAGAGAATTATACGGACATGTTGGGAAAAGTGCTGAAGGGATGCTGATGAAAGGAGGGAGTTTTGTTTTCATTCACTGAGATACACTTCTGATGGGTTCCTTTTCTCCTAACAGAGTTTTCTTTGCTGTGTTCGTAGTGTCAGTGTGTGTGTGTGCTGTCTGCATGTTTCGTATTAATGTTCTGCAGGTTCCCCCAGGGAATGTGTTGATTCTGGATAATACTTTAAGATTGGTTTCCAGAGGAACTGCTGGCTGTTTGAGCCTGCTTCTTTCTCGCACCAGCATTGCCCAGCGTAGGGGTTGAGCACATAGTTGGCCGCTGATCTTCATTAACTTCACCTTTATTACATTTCTTTAAATTATTTGCAGGTCAGTTTTTAGGCCTCAAAATGTCACCAGCTAATTGTCAGTTTTAAAGGAATGTTAAAATTCTTCATGAAAGTAATGGTACACAGGATGGCAATATTCTTTTTATGTGAAAAGTCAAACATGTATTAGGACTTGGTGTAAAAAAGCCTTTAGAAGACAAGATGAAGATTCAACATTTAAGGTTGCTTACTTCAGAATATTACACTCATGATGTTGATCTTCACTGTAGTACATGAACACCTGCTCGTTTTCCATCAACATAATATAATAATATCCACACTTAATTGTGTCCGTTTTTAGCCTGAAAAACAAGTATGGTTTCTCCCATAGTTTTGAAAAAATCACAGAGGAAGAAAGAGTGATGTAGATTAAGCACTATCAATCTCAAAGTGTACCATTTAGTCCTGGAGCTGATTAATGTTTCCCTTGCAAATATTTGAAGCGGATGCATTCTGACGTTTCTCACATTAAAGACTAAAGCTAGGAGTCTAAAGCCATGTAAGTGAGTTGGATACCCAAGCAGCATCAAAATGTAGCGGGAATTGGGTCTTTAAACTCCTTCAACTACATTTGAGACTTCTGCCTGATGAATTCCACCACATACTAATAATTGCTGCCAGATAGGAAGACTTCTGATGTTCAATATTAAGACTTTTTTTTCTTCCTCTTCCTTTTGTTTTCTTTTTTTTTCATCTCCTTTGCCTTTGATGTCTTTGTCTTTGGTTTGTCTTTGGTCATCAAATGCCATTTAATTTCGAGTTGCTTTATACCAATGCCCCACTCCAGCAAACCCACAGAGATGTTTTGGGCCAAATTCTGCCTGCTTTAGGTTTAAAGTCAGTTAGATTCCCTGTGCATAAGACAACTATGATTTTGTGTCCTCTCTGTAAGGTCGTATGGATGGTGAGTGGTTCTGATACTTTAATACTATTCTCCATATCAGTGGATCTTCTCCACCAGAAGCTACAATGTGTAAGAGACACACTTGCACTGCAGGAATGCTGGTTCTGACCCCAAGTCACCAGTATATTAGTTGCTTTGCTGCAATACCTTTGGGCAAGGCCATTCAACCATATCACAAACAACTTGCTTTAAGACTGGAGCACATACGGTTTACTGTATAATCCTCTCTAATGCTCAATTTTTTCTTTTTCTTGAGAAAAGATTAAAGAACAGAATTACATTGGAACTGGTGGAGGCATGATCCATGCCCCCTTGATTATATGGAAACATTAAAATATCATCAGCATGTTAATTTTATCAACTGAACTGTATGAGATTTATTCATATCTCTTATCTATTACATTAGTCTGGAAATACAATTTATTCTGATGGTGGGAATGTCAGACAGAGAGACCAAAAACATCTGGACTTCTTAATATAAAAGAAATTTTCTAGAATGTAGATTGCCACTTTAAAACTAATTCTGCTAATAAGGAGGCAGAAATTTCATAGCCTATTGATCTTTCAAAACAAGGCCCTGGCCCTTTATTGGGGTAAAACAGGTAAATGCAAGGAAGGTTCCTTTGAGGATTTGTAGTTCACATCTCTTCTTACATATTTGAATATCAAATAATATAGATTATTTTAGCATCCTAGTATAAAATATACAAAAGCAGATAAAACCCAGCCATCGCAAACTACAGGATTAAGAAAAATCGATGAAAATTCTCCTAGAAAAACAACTTATCTGAAATATTTCCCAGGTCTGAATTGGTGGATTTTCTTTCTAAACATGTAAAATCAATATTAATTAAAACCAACCATAAAAAAAAAAAAAACCTTGCCCATTGAAAGACAGTTTTCATTTAAAAAATATATTGTATTATGCAGGCTAGATTATCACAGAACCCTTTCAGCCATGGAGGAGTGTGAATAACATTTCTCTAATTACACGATATTTGGGGGTGCTTGTGCTGGGAAGCACACGGAAGCAAAGGATGTACCTGCAGTTCCGAGCCCACCTGGCACGCTCCCATTCCCATTTTACTCCAAGCACGGAGGAAAAAGCAGAGCAATGATCTCCAATTCAAAATATCCCTTTCAGCCTGTTCCAGGATCGCTTCATTTACACGTACTTTTCCTTGGAAGTTCCAGGTTAGCTCATAGACATAACAATAATTGTTCTGCGAAGAGACTCAGCACCGCTATCTTATGCACAAGTAAACAGGCATCTATAAGATTGAGAATTATATGCCAAGGCTTTGACACAACCATCAGTTATGCCAGATGCAAATAATTTATTCTTTGTCAGTTCAAATATACAATCTTGTTTGGATGGCTTAAATTTATACTGGCACCAAAATACAGCAAGTGTTATTATTTAAGCGTGGTGTTGAAACCACAGATTTGCATCTCAGATGACCCAAAAAGTGGAAGAAAATTGTTAGTTATGTTTTCTGAGAGCAACTCATCATTGTTATGTAACAATAGCTGATGTCATAGCTTATCCTTGTGGTGCAATAACATGACATCAGATGTTGGGAGATGTATCTTGCCTTGACATGTACCATAGCCAGGCATTTTCAGGTGCCATTGCTACCACTGTGATAACGCAACGGCAAAAGTATTGCTGCTTCTTTGGCCTTTTTTAAAAGACAAAGCGAGTGCCAGTAACTCAATAGAGGGGCACACCTTTTTTTTTTTTCTGTTTTGTCTTTACTAATTTCATCTTTCCTCAGAGCTGTTGGATATTGGGGATCGTACATCAAAGTGGTATTTACTTTTGAAATGCAAAATATTCAGTTTAGGTTTTCCAAAGAAAAGCAAAGCATGCATAGAAAGAACATGTGAGAAATTAAGGCAGTTGCTCTTGCCGAACTGCAAATTTGACAAGATTAACCTGGAGTTTGCTCAGGATGCGAAGAGGTTGCTCAGATCTTGCTTTAGCTTTGCAAAACAGAAGAACATATCGATTCAGATCAGTGAAGACATATGGAACCGCTTAACTGTACGCACAGTGGGTAGTCCAGTGTGTAAAGTTAAACATATCTTCAAGCTTAGGGCCTTCAGCTTTAGATAGTACCTTAAACATTTAGTTTGTGTTTGGTGAGACTGTCAAATAATTTGTTCCTATGCCGTCAGCTGAAAATTCTGCTCGTTTTATAGGAGTTCAGCTTACATGGATTTACTGGACATCAGAATAAGTAAAATTTAAGACACACATCTTAAGCTGAGTTCATAACGGCCCGCATTTCCAATAACAAAACTAGCTCTGACAGTGATATATGGCTTTTTTTATGAGACCTGATAACTGATGGATATGTGATCTTATAAATGCTTAGACAAACTAATGCACATAATTATATTTTCCATTTGAAGTCTATTGCTAGGCATTCTAATACAATATCATTAGTTGAAATGGCCACAATGATACAGCTTGGGCAGTTTGTCACAGTAATTACGGGGTGATTATTTTTGACTGGAATAAAGATTTCAGTTTTAGTATGGTAGAAAGCATAATCACAAATTAGAAACAGCCTCAGAATAAAAAAAATATCAGGGAGAGGGACTTTAAATATGGATTATAGTGCAATTCTAAAACAATTTCTTTTAAAAAGTGCACTCATTTGGCTGAATGTGTGACTCTATACCGAGTTCCTGCCCAAAAGGATGACACTTACCTAATTAACAGTTCCAGTGTGTAAGGATTTTATAAAAGCGAAAATCTGAGCATCATAAGGAAGACTTGTCTTATAATTTACATAACTGCTAAAATAGGCTTTCTTTTTTCAATCGACAAAAAAATAGATCATTTGTCTTCACCGTTTTCAGGATGGTTGATTAAAGTAGACAGTGTCCTAACATCTGTATTGAAAACTATATTAATCAATTGATTAATCATGAGGCATTAATCAAAATCTTCCTTAAGTGTTTTAGTTTTGGAGCGGCTCTTAGTATTTTCTATCAGATTCCTTTTAAGGTGTCCATTATAAAGATTAAATTTGGGTGGTAAATATTGAGGGGTTGAAGCACATGTGGCTTTCCACTTGAAGGTCACAGCCATTGCTCATTAGTGTTACTTTTAATGGGATAAGAAGCAAAAGTTTTTAATATGTGACTACATCAATTAATCAAATACACATTTGATTTCCTTTCCAGTAAGCAGTCCATATTTTCAGCATGTGTAAAGAAATTTCTAGTGAACTAAACCCTTGAATACTTCAGACTATGTTGAAGAATATTTCATGTATTTAAGGAACTTAAATTGTACATGCGGATATGACGAACTAACACACTGAGTATAGTACAGTAAATTATTCTCCACTGTTTTTAAATATTATGCTTTACAAAAATCCATTTAAAGGTATCTTGGTCAGTTTTCATTGAGGCTATATTTAAATAATCTCAAATTTTTCCATACAATGAATGTAAAACTTCAGACTACAGGCATGAGGTGTTTTAGAATGGCAGAAGTTATTTTGAGTATTTAGTTGACTCAAGTGAACCACAGAGGACCTATGCAACGAAGCTGATCATCTGAGAATTTCACTCTGTTTGTTTTCACACGTTGCTATTTGTTTTTCCAGTCTGAAATGTTAAATACTGGTACGCAAGAAAATGTATTTTATGAAGCATCAATTACAGTACAAAAGAAAACCACTGATTACACATCTCTTCATGTGCAGGAAAATGTTTCTTCATCTTGCAACCCTTCTTTAAGGGATTCTTTGAGAAAGATTTACTGAATCCTCATTGTGGCTGCTCTTATGACAGACTAGAAATACCAACATTTCTACGGAATGTTTTTTTCCACGGGGGGGGGGGGGGGGGGGGGGGAAGGAAACACCAAACCTAAGCATAAGTTATTTGTATTTATTTGGATTTTAAAGTACACCAAAAAATGTGCATCTGGCATTCCCATCACCTTTGGCAAAAGTTTAAAACAAGAAATCAAAGCACAGCAAATTAAATCCTGCAGCCACTTCTCCGTGCCTGAAGAAGCTGCCTTAAAAAAAATCTGAATGTTTTTCTAGGTAGTCCTATTTTTTTTTTTTCTACCCATAGATTATCAGCTACTCGTTTTATAGCGCTCCTAACCGTTCAGTTTTAAGGTGATGTATTCAAGTTGAACAAAGTACAGACAGAGGTCTATTAAATCAATGGCTTTTTATTTAAGTAAATGGCAGCAGCCCCTGAGACCGGGCAGCCTCAGGAGCCCCTTCGTGTTGGTGACTCTAGTAGGAAACGCTGCTTGGCCTTGAATTTGGGTCTGCGGGGATGGCAGTAGGCGGAGGGTCCCAGTACACCCCCGGGAAGCTGGTCCCAACCCGGGGATGCAGAGCATTTAAAGCAGCACTTCTAATCAGATTAAGGAAGCCAATTGCTACTGATTTGTGCTACCTACTGATTACGTTATAATTCTTAAAAGCTGCTTTGATGTGTGTTTACTGGTTTCTACATACAGCAGTAGAGTTATTACGTATCTAAAGCCATTGAAATGCACGGAAATTTTTGTACGCCTTTAAAAATGGACTGCTTGTCATATAATTATGTGAAAAAGAAACATGTCTTAAAGTCTTGAAATAATCAACAATACATATTTGGAAATAAAATAAAACCTGCGTTGTTCTTCCGCAGCTGAGTTCTATTTTCATTTCGCTATTGATGGTGAAGGTTGGTTGCCTTCAGCAGGAAAGGAAATGCAATCTGCATAATTCCCATTAGTTCTTCATCGCGCAAATATATACTGATAATAATTCTGTAGTGGGTTAGTTTGTGGCTAATCATCTTTATACTTAGCAGCAGGTGCTGTGGCAGCACTGGAAAAAGTATCGTGCATTTCAGAAATTACTGCTGTACAATTTATCTATAATGCACCTTTCTTTTTAATAGAATTATGTTCAACAGTTCATCAGTTTAGCTCATGGAGAAAACTACTGTGATGTCGACGTGTAAGCTTTATCAGTGTTTTATTACCAAATGCCACTGTATTTTTTTTTTTTTTTAATGGAAACATGGCGCAGAGGAAGGAGCCACTAAAATATGTGAATAGACTCAGCAGCACCTACAGGCTGCTCTGCATTTTAGATTACAAAGCAAATATAAATGAAACAATTTCAGATCACTCTGAGTATATGTGTGGGAAACAAGTTTGTTGTTTAAAGCCAACATAGTTCGCTTAGAAAAAAAACAGGGAGGTGAATATAGGTTTATAGGGAAATGGACTTGATCACTCAGCTGCTGGTGCTTGGAAGAATTTGGAGAAGAGAAGATTACAGGAATTGTCTCTTCAAAAGCCAGTGGAGAGGTTTAATGCAGTCAAAGAGGTTATATGTGATTTTTTTTTCACATATTCTTATAGTGCCTGCAATAACCACTCTGGAAAAAAATTCCTGAAGCAGTGCCAAATAACTGATACTTCTGATGCTGCCTGAATTAGGACTGATGCCTTTCCTCCTGACATACGTGCTGCCTTCACTTCATTCTCACTTTCTTCCCCAAGAAGACAGTAAAAGACAAATTAAACTTAACCTGAGCACCAACATATAGAATAAAAGGAAAAAAAAAAATGTTGATAAGCGAATGGGAAAGTGTAGATAAAAATATTAAACACACTAGAAAATGGAAATATACAACAAAATTGAAATAGTAGTAAAAAGAAAATATGCAAAGTTTTTGAGTAAGGAATAACAGAGTGTTGGCTAGAAGTGAAGAAGTAAGAATACAAAAAAGGAAAACATAAAAGAAGATTAATAAAAGTTTCAAAAAAGAGAGTCAAGGCAAAAGAAATGGATATAGTATGATTTTAGGGAAAACTATAGGCAAAATATTTTTGTAACTTTCATTAAAAAAATCTATTTAGTCCTGTTGCATCCATACGCAAGAAAACATGTGGAGTATGCGTAAAGCATGCAGTCTTTAAATCTGAGTACCTGGAGTTAAACGATTCCATTTATATTGATGAATGTTGGACAAATGTAGTTCTATTCAGAAGAGTTTGCCAAAAAAATTTGAACAGGTTATAAGAATTTTAATGAAAGTTGTTTGGTTCTTCAATCATTCTGAGCAGATCATTTCCGTTGTAATTAAAATACTATTTACCTAAATTGAAAACCTGTAATGCAAAAAAAAAAAAAAGAAATTTTTCATATTCTACAGGTAATACAGAGATGTTCTTCAACTGCAGTAATGTTTATTTAAGCCTTTTTTTTTTTTTTTTTTTAAGGGAGCAGAAACCATATGTGATGCTTATAGTTGAGCTGGAAAATCTCAATGTGGACTATAACTAATGTCATATAGCTAATTTAGGTGTCTCCCTATTTAGGTCTTTTCTCCATGAAAAGGCAATAACAGAGGAGGTGGAGAAGCTATTCTACGGTATTAACAGAACTACTGACATTTTGTGGGATAGGTTGTATGACTGGAATATTAAAATCAATTGCTATTTCCCATTTCGTTAAAAGAAATGGGAGAAGAAAAAAAGACAAACATGGATGAAAAGTGAAATTTTCCTCTCTATGAGACAGCAACTGTTTATATGGAATATTTTTATATTACCAGATGACTTCTATTCAAGAGTCGAGTCTTAAAGGAAGCCAGTGAGGAACTCTGTGAGCTGCTACAGTTATTTTTTCAAGATATCTTGGACATTGTGTTTCAAACATTTTTCAGCAAAGTCAAGAACAAGGAAATATGTCTGCAAGCAAAGAAGGCAGTCTGGGGCACTGCCTTGGCTCAGTGACACAGGGACCTTCAGGCCTCCTGGGGACCTGCCCAGCCAGCTGGTTCACATGAGCCCACACGAGAAGCTTAACGCAATCCCTGAATTACAAAAAGGGACTGTCACCCAGAGACAGCGAGCTGTGGTAAGAGGGCTTCAGGGCTGCTCTTTTATTTCCAGTGTCTGCACTTCAAGGAGGAACATGAACTTGCTGACAAGAGTTCACAGGATGACTACAAATACAAACAGTTTTGTTTGAAAATGAGCCTTACGATGTGAGGTTTAAGGAGGTCAGCCTTCATGTCGTTGGCAGTTCGGAGGTGACCTGAGAGCCTTCTGAGTTGCCTTGGAATGGAAAGATACTGGCTGCTCTTTGGAGTTTTTGCTTGTTTTTTGACTTTGCAGTAATATTTGGAAGTTGAAGTTAGGCCACGTCAGCCTGGAATTGAGACTCGGCTTTCCTGAAGAAAGGGTGATTGACTGAAGTCTGGATCAGAGCCCTGGGAGGTGGTGGACACCCTTTCTTCACATCCTTGACAAGGGCGCTTTTTTTTTTTTCTTTTATATATATGTGTAGTTCAATTTCTACTGAACACCCTAAGGCTGTCATTTGCAGAAAGCTATTTGTGCTTTCTTAAGTAGTCACAACTACTTTCACATGGGCTACTCGACCCCAAATAGAAGAGAAATGCAGCTGGAACAGCCTGAAAAAGAGTATAAGACATTGTGGTACGAGGTGCTGGATGGGAAAGATTTTAATGGGGTAGTTTTTCCCAGAGCTGACCATTTTGATTTGAGGCTGACCTTCCCATAGCTGTTGGCAGGGGTGGTGGGGATGCCCAGGCGGCCACTGTTGTGCCTCTAATGCGCTCCCAAGCCTCTCAAGGAAACTCAGCTCTCTGGATCATTTATGTGGGTTATCATGGCTCTATCGATCGGTTATGGTCATTGCTGTAGTATGTGGAGCAAGTTTTCAACAAGCAAATCCAAGGAAGGATCAAGAAAAATGGGCAGTAAAATAAATATTGTATTCATATTAGAAAACTTTTTTTTTTGCAGTGCACTGCATATGGTGTCTACCAGGCCTTGTAAAGAGCTATTGGTTTTATATTCTTTGTAACTCAAAAGAAAGAAATTAGTTTTCTTAGAAATCAGTTGCTTTTTAGATGATTCTGTACCATAAATCAACTGCCTGATCCAGACTGATGTTTAATCTGGTGACTCTAAGCAATGGGGCACGGCAAACTCATCCTGATGGAATCTCAACCCACTTCAGTTTTCTATCAGTGTATATTAAAAGATAATTTCTACTGTATACACATGTTTTCTGGTAATCTGTGACATCTCTTCCAAGTTAAGCACGGACTACTTTATAGACTTGTGTTTGCAGAATGGCTACTGTATTAAAACTCAAAGTAAAATGTAATTACAATGTACATTCTTCACAGAGAATATTTACTTAGTCTTGAACTGTGTGTATGAAGAGAGCGAAGGAAAGAAATCTAGAAATAGGGCATAGAACAACCATGCCACAATTATAACAAAAACTCATATATTCTCACAAATAATCTGTTTCATATGGCTGTGTTTATGGTTATTTTTATTTATGGCATAACTCATAGAAGCCATACCAGTAATACAAGGTAAGGACCCTTCCTCCCCCTGTGGTTCCTCTTTCCTCCATCATTTGGATAAGCACATGCATTCCTCTGCACGTACTGCATGTCTCTATGTTGTTATTACTCCTAGTGTCTATTATTATTATTATTGTAATTATTTTAGAGTACTTATATGGGGTTATTCCAAAGGTTGATCTAATTTAACACCATCTCTGGCCAAAAGAAAATACCAATGGAAGAATCTAAGAGCAGAGTGACCATATATGATACTGGTTTGTGCCCATTTGTGTCTTGGACACTTCCTAAGGCAAAGTATAAACTATATATTTTAAAAAAAAAAAAAAAAAAAAAAGAGAGGTTTTTTTTTTGCTATTTAAGATTAAAAAAAAAAAAATATTTTCAGATTTGTGTCCTATTTCAGCCTGGAGTATTTTTTCAAAAGCCAAATTATCGAGCCTTAGAAATGAAGACTGCAAAAGAAAAAAAAAATGAATGCAACTTTCATAATGGCATTGGAAATGTCAGAGGAATGCTAGAGCTACCGCATTTGCTATCACTGCTCCCTGACTGCTGTTCTTTATTGGCATATGTGCCTCGATTGTTCAAACTACACAGTGTCTGAACATTGATGTCATATTTTTGTTATTGCAAAAAGCCTACATTTGACCTTTCTTTGTAATTGTGACACCAGTTGAATTCTGCTTTAGTTCACGGCAATTTACTAAATCCTTTGAGAGTTCACTAGTTAATTATTGCCAAGTGAATTTTTAATTTGCTCCTATGATTACATTGGTGAATACAGTCATTAGTGGGAAATTTATTTTAGAAATTGGCACTAGAGGGAGCTAAGTAATTGTATCATTTATGTATCTAGGAAGCAAAAAAAAAAAAAAAAAACTTGCTTTTTTTTCTGAACCTGCTGATTTTACAAATATGGCAGCTATGCCTCAGCAAATTATAAGCGATAATGAATTAGTTAATTTTCCTTACTGAAAACTGCTATGCTAAGATTATTAAATTACTGTATTTCTACTTAGTGAAACTAGCTACCAGACAGTAAATTAGGATTTCTAGGACTCTTTTGGGAAGGGGAATTTTTTGTGACTATTATCCTTGTTTATCATTATTTTGGTCTTAACAGAATTAAAACGCTCACAGATACTCTCCCGAAGTGTGAGTTTGTTCCCAAATGCATTGCAGGATGGATGGCCTTGTCGGATGCTGCAGCTCCGTGAGAGGAGCCGGAGCAGGTGCCCATTATGCAGACACTGAAGCCTTTCTGGACAGTGCCAAAGCTGTGTCTGGACACAAAGTGCTGGGTTTTCCAGCCCAGTGTCTACTTAAATCAGTGGAGCTCCATCTTTCTTTAGTGGCAGCTGACTTGGGACGTTGATCTTCATAGCTCGCAGGCTGGCCTCATGTTGGACCCCATCCCTGATGTGCATGACCATATCATCCCACCTGCCAGGTGTGGCTGTGGTTCAGAGGGTCACATATTCAGCCCCGAATTGCCATGCTGCTTGTGCTCCACAGCTCTGTCCATCTGAAGAAACTGTGACTTTTGAGGGTGACTTAAGCCTTCTGGTTCCACATGAAAAGTTGTTTCATTTGAAGGTGGTTTTAGGCAGGCTCTGCAGTTCACCTGGAAGCCCCCGTGCTCTCTAGGTCATTGCTAAATGACTTCTCACTCCCAGTTTTCTATACATATTAAAGGAAAGAATTAAAAAAAACCCAACAACATCTATTTCCCTGTCATGGAGTGAAGGCCATAGGAAGGGAATGACCCATCTCCGCCTTTGAGGAACACACACCTCTGCCTTCCTTCGCTTCCACAAAGCTGTCCCCAGCATGGGAACACTGTGAACAAGTGCAAAGGAATGATTTAGCTGATGGTTCCCAGCTTGCTGACCTTTGTGTTGGCTGAAAGTATGAAGCCTTTACAGGAATTGTCCATCTCCAAGAGCTCATGCTTCCTTTCTTGGAAAAAAAAGTCAACTCTAAATGTAAGGTACTCAGTAAACAGAATGTAATGCAGACAGTGAATTAAAATAGATAAAAATCCTAAATCCAAGATGTAGCAACTGGCCTGGATCCTTTGATAAGCATGAGCAACGTCTGCCCTCATTGCAAAATATCGTTAACAAAAATTTCTGAAACATGGTGGCTTTCTGATCCCTCATCTCTTTATTGTTTACACCAGTTTTTTTTTCCAAGTGATCCTTTATTCAGGCACTGAGAAGGCACTGCTACCACCTGGAAGCAGTATTGGTTTCACCTGCTGAGCTAACCTGGTCCCGTAGCATTTGTGCACTTGCTTTTAAGCTCCACTTTACCCACAGTGCTCTCTTGGCATTAAGGCGTGGGGTCAGTATGCTGTCTGGACTGGATTTAATGATGTGTTCTCTGTGTAAGGTAAGTACAATCAGGGTCATAAATGAAGATAACGTTGCTTTTTTTTCCCCTTTTCTCTTTTTTTTTCTTGGAAATGTAAGGATGTTCTGCACCTGCAATGCTGAATGGGTGTTTGCCACTTTTTTGCTGCTTATGAAATCTGGGTTCTTTTTATGTGTGGTGAATAACTTTGCCAAATTTTTTATTTGTGAGTATTGTAGTCTGTTTCACTGTGCATAATACTTCCTTGATGTGGTTATCTGAGCTGATATTTCCTAAATGAAAGCTCACTATGCTTTGCAAGTCACTTTTCCAGCATAACCTCCTGTGAAATCCTACAAGGAGTAAACACCACATTTCATGCTTTTGCCACTAGAAGTGTTGTTCAATAGTTTAAATTAATATAAGTAATAATATCACCAGTCCAAGGCATTTTTTTCCTTTTGTGTCATATCTGTGTATAGGCAATTGGGAAAATGATTTGAAGTGCTGTTGGTTTGGGTATGTTTCCCCAGTAACGTTATTCATGCTTGGCTAGAACAAGACATCTTGCCTTACGCTTCTCAAGTGTGAGCTATGGATTAGATTTAGCAGTCTGATATTATTGTACAATAACTGCGGCCCAGAACCAATACAGATTCTTTATATTCCTAATAAACTGGTTTCTGTTAGTATATATCAAGCTGTTTCTGTCAGCTTTCTGGCTTTTCGAGCAAAAGTTGTGGATTTACAATGGAGTAAAATCTGTTTTGGGAAGGGTAGTGCTCGAGGCATCTCTACTGTCTACAAAAGAGTTTGTTTCTTAACTCCTTTGATTTAGCTTTGTTCTGTACCAAAAGTCTGTACTACGAAGGTCAGAGATTATGGGCAATAGCAGAGGGAAGAATGATATCCTTTCCAGTTTCTTTGTAATATCAATAGGTCCAGAAAAACTTTGTAGCTGAGTCTACTTCGTGCAATTTTTTTCCAAATTTAATTTGAAAATGGGATAATCAGGTCGCATCTTTTCATTTACTCAACTTTTTTAATATGCGTTAAACATGATATGCAAGTATATGCTAGAATAAAAAAAAAATTTATTTCCTGGTATTGATCTGAAGCACAGGGAAGGGTTGTGGAAGCTTGTACACCCTTCACATAGCAAGGGCTAAGTGCATACTTCATGTTCAGCATGACTGTGATGACCAAATCCAAAACCCACTGGCCAGCTTTCTAGCAACCTAGAGATGAGATACCAGCATGTTAAAGCTAGCCTGGGTGGTTGGCCTGCCAGATGGGTGTGAAACTGAGCAAAGATCACAGCAGATGGCTGTTCCAGGTGTAACCTGTAGCCAACTACTTAGCAGTGCTCCTCTGAGGCTGCTGCCAGAGCCTGCGCCATTCTGCACGTGTTGTCACCACGGTGACATTGGGCATTGGTGGTGTTGGGCACATGGAGGCTCTTCTCAGAGGTTATCCATCCTTAAGGGCTTTTAAAAATCATCTGGTCTAGGTGTTGAGCATGGGAGATCCGGAGATTTTTGGTTTTTTGGAGTGAAGAAATTGCACAAGGTGGATGGCGTGTGTGTGTGCCTGTTCTTTAAAGAGGGAAATTAAGCAGGAAAGAGGAAGGTATCTTGAATTTTTGGCACACTGGTGGATGTAGAGGGCAAGATTAAATTCCTGTTGTTTAGCTAATTTTTAAATTTTTTTTTAAAAGGTTATTTCATAAGAGATACAGATTATATACCATTTTTGTCAGGACAGGGAAAGAAAAGGATAATATCATAGGAGACAGGCTGAACAAGGAAGAGGCAATAATGCTGTGGAGCCATCTTTCCTTTTACTTGCACTACTACAACTAGTCAGATTGATTGTTAATTCTATGTTATAGCACTGTGGTCACATCTTTGTTACTGTCCTCAAAACAGGACAGCTTGGTTTTTATTGATGTAAAGCACGGGAACAGAAAGCCTGATGGTGTTTCTGTACATGTTAAATTAACTAGCACTGTGTGTGTCCCATCATGCTTGGGAGGAGCATCCCTTAATTTCTACAATGTTACCTCAGTATTTTCCTTCAAACTTTTCCTTAAAACAGTCCTTTTCCTACCTTTCTGAAATGGCCAGGGAAATTTAATAAAGGTTGAGTCAATCGCATGTGTACTACTGATGGCTCAATATAGTTTACTGCCTTACATCCAGCTGTGCATATTCCTATGTTGTATTTTGAAATAGAGAAGGTATTTTATGTTGTATTTCTATGACATCCAACATAATGGAGCACTAGTTCTTACGCAAAGCATTGGGGACTTTGGTCAGATAAATTATTATCCATAAAGTATGAATGCATTCAAAGTAACTAACAGCTCTATCTATTAACTATTACTATAAGCACTACTTAAATGCGTTAGTTGAATCCAGTCATGCAATTTTGTTTCTAGCAGTTGAATAGATTCCTTTTGAAAAAATAGATAAGGCAGTAGTGAAATAGTTGATATGACTTACTAAAATACGATGGTGGGTGAAGCATTTTCTTGTACAATAGGAATGTCTGTATAATTAAAGGCTTAGGAGATAGAAAGCCAAGGTAAGTATCAAGGGAAAGACATAATTGAAACAACTTTTGGATCTAGTTGGCTACAGATAGACATTGAAATAGAAAGAAAAGCAGTTAAATAATAGCAGAGCTTTGCTGAACTTCACTTGTGAACTAACTGTGGTGACTTGAGTTGGGGCATTGGATGGGGACACCTCTCCTGCTGACTCCTTGTGGTGCACTGCTCTTTGCTGTGGTTCTGTCAGGCTGAATTTTACTAGCAATTAAAGCATTTAAAAATGAAAATATTGCAAGATCAGAACAAAAGTGTCGTGTTATCTTAGATTAACCTCCCCCTTCTTGTAACATTGACTTGATTCATGAGTATCTGAACTGTTATTTCAACACGTCTGTAGGCAGCGCTGAACTTTTTTTCTACCCTGTATGCCCTGCTTACATTTGGAAGAGTATTTTTAAAGCTGTGAGGGCCAGAAATACATATAGTGGGGCTTTTCTTTTCTTTTTTTTTTTTTTCCTACTCTTAGAGTAAGCTGAGATTCTGGGGCACAAGATGGCAGCAGAAGGAAAATTTGCTAACATCAGAAATATCTGACTTGTCTAAACTGCAAAAATATGAGAGTCCTAGCTAAGTTTTTAAAATTATTTGAGCAGATTTAATAAGATTTAATGAAACTTCTTACTAAGACAGTCTGTCACTTGATCATCTTAAAAAAAAAAAAAAATCCCCTCCCTCTTTCAAAACCTCAGTGAACTCATAAAAATTTGCTTTCTTAACTCAAACTACTTTTTTAGTCAATGTTTTCACTGGTTATTCTCCCTCCCTCCCCCCAGTTATTTATTTGTATCTGGAGTAAGATCAACAGAAGACTTTATAAGGCACTTACTCAAGAGCTTTTTTAATCAGAAAATGTCCCCTGTGTGCCTCTTCTGTAGGTACTTGTCGGGGCACGGTGTGTTTTTTTTCAAACAGAAAGCTAAATTATAGCAAATTAAGCATTTCCATGCTGAATTTGAAGATGTTAGTTTCTGACTTTGTTTCACTAGAGATTGCACCTTTGGTAGAGCCTTTGAATTTTCTGGGTTAGAAATGAGAAATGTTCAAAATTTTTTTTTTTTTTTTTTAAATTTTATTTATTTATATATTACACGGGTGGTGTTGCCACAGTGGATATTGGAAAACCTTCAGTTGAGGTTTATACCTTCATCTCCCTCGTGTACTCTTTTGGTATGTCTTTACGATTTGCACAGTTCATAAGACAACTTCACGATATCTTTGATATTTGTTATTCTGTGCTTTGGAGAAGCGATGCTCTGTATAGTCATTTAGCTTGACAGTCTGTACTCAAAGAGGTCTTTCTGGATATGCTAATGTGGTAGCAAAAGTGCTCTCTGTAAGCAAAATTACAAGGTATTCTGCTCTTGCGGAAATTATTTTGCATCCACCCTGCTTTCTAGAGCTAACCAACAAAGTTTCATTGATCATAGGGGAGTCTGGGGCCTTTGGAAAATGTGTGCTGGTTTTCTGAGTTTTGGAATGCCCATCCATGCAGTTGTGGCAACAATGAGCTATGTAAAAGCCAGGCACAAAAGTTCAGTATTTCCTTTGGTTTTACTACACAGCTAGCCTGTGATCATCTACAATGGCTCAAAAAATAAACACTGTGGTGGCCAAAGAGACAGCTCTGTCATGAGTGTCAGCTGCTAAGGGCCATGGCTGTAAAATCTTTAATGTTGTTATAAGCCACTTGTGACACTAGAAGTGTTGCTATTAGTTTGTCCAGTTTTCAAGTTTTATGGAACATATCACAAGATAACAAAATTCCTTAGTATAAGGTCACACAAAACTTGTTTTCCTTCATTTCTTTTGACTTCCTAGCTGTGATCTAAACTACAGTGCTTTATTGTACCTTCTCATGCCTCCAATATCTGCTTGCCAACTTGTTAGGTGGCAGTTTGTTCCACATAGAATATATCCTAGGAATAAAAAAAAAACTAAAAGAAAATTAAAAAATCCAAACAAAGAAGGTGATCCGTATTCACATTTATTTATACAAGTACCCAAGTATTTCTGAAGATGGAATCTGTAACAATGATTAACAGACTTGGGATATTCCTGGGCATATTTTAATTTATGTTGCTTTCTAGTTTACCAGCAAAAATATGTTAAAGAAATTGTCCATATAGTAGCCTGGAAAGAAGTCAGATCCAGTCATGTATGTATTTTACTATGAAATTCTAGATATTGATATATATTTTCCACTATACAGAACATATAGGCTCAGATGAATACACTGATTCCAAACAGACTGATTAAAAGGGTGGCTTAATTTGAGCAGTCTCTGTACCTTATGATTTATGTGCATAGACTGCAATAAAATGACCCAGGTGCATCCATAGCTTGTGTAGAAGTCTTGTACCCACATGCGATCGGGTGGTTGTCATCTTGCAGCAATATTTGTCCCCTTCTCTTTTAGATCACTTTTTGGACCCAGAGTTCTTAGTTCCCCTTTGTAGCTGCAGAGGTAATCAGGAAAAACAATTTCCCTGGTATCCTTTGCTTTGGTCCTTGCCGCACAAGGTCAGGAGCACATCACAATCCCAGGTGTCACTTCAGAGGTGAATGGAGGTGCCTTGTTCTTTTCACAGCAGGTCATATGATTGTCCTGTTCCTTCTCATCTGCCACTTAGACCTGTTAAAATGAGAGCCTAACAATGTTTTTTGGATGTAATGTATAATACCATGAGTACCTGCACATATTTGTGGAAGATACATGTAGCTAAACCTGTTTTTTAATTAAGCATATCCCACCCCACGTTTTATCTTTTTTCTTTTCTTTTTTTTTTTTTTTTCTCTCAAACTTTGAGGCACAAATTGGGCACTACCTGTGGATTGAGTTGGGTATCGGCAGCATAGTCAGTCAAAGAGCTGTAACAGTGACGAGAACGTGCACAGATCAGAGAGGAGACTATGCAGCGATCTGTGTCAATTCATATTTACACTTCACGTACTACCAGTTTTTCTTTATCTACGTGTCTCCAAAAAATAAATGTGTGTGTCTGCATGCATACACATACAGAAATGATACCTCTCCAGATCTAAAAGCTCTAGAATTGTTTTTTAAGCTCAGAGAAGGCCAAGCTGTTGTGAGTACTTCACTAAAACCTGAACCAAGCTGAGTGTAGTGCAGAACTCGGTGTAGTTCATCTGGTGTAAGGACTTTAATTAATCCCCATGATGGCCTACATTTCACATACCTTGATGCTTTGCTGTGTTTAGTATAACTAAAGGCAGGCAGTACCTGAATGTCAGAGATTTGTTTTCATGTGAGTAACTTTCCAGCTAACTCAACTGGCCTGGAGGTGCCCATCTTCAGCAAAACTGCACCAGATGTGGTTTTTAGTTATTTGTTCCTTTTAAGACCTATACAGCAAAAAGTAACTTTGGGCTACCAAGCAGTATCTTCAGTATGATGTGATACACAGAGGCTGATTTCATATGATGGAATTATGGAAATTTTAAATTTGTTATGATTTATTTTTTATTTTAAACTTTTTTTTTAGAGAGAGTAGATTGGATATGGAATAAAAGACATGCACAAGTTTCTCAGTAGTTCTCAATAACAGTTACCCTCAAACTTTTAGAAGAACAGATCTTTTGAAATATGTTTAATTCATTGTATCATTATTATTCCCAGTTTCATTGTATAGAAGAATTTGTACAGACAAAAAGTGCTGCTGGCAGCAGTGAATTACAGGTGAACTAATGCTGGGGAAAAAGCCATCCCTATGGCTTGGGTTTATTCCTGCCTACTACCAGAGGGGGTTGCACCTCTCTGAACCTTGTCTGATTTTCAGGGTGAATGAAGCACTCTGCAAAATGTGAACTTTCAGTTGAGGTTGGCAATACATTATTCTCTTTTTAATGACGAACCCTACCCCACTACACTGAGAAATTACAAATATTAATGTGACATACGGAAGTATGTGCTGTGGCGTTTTGTCAAATGATCTAAGCCCCAGCATGTTTGGTATCAATTTAATGAGCTTTATTCCTGTTGGTACCTGAGGCTACATCAACATCTTTGACATTTTCAGATTCATTTGTGGTTCTCTGGATTTTCAGGTGAGAGATGTGGTTGCTGTTGTTCAAGCGATGTTCTTCTAACACCTCCAAAACCTGGTGCTCCAAAGACCTGGATGTGGGATGAACTAGATGTGCATCTGTTGAACATGCCTAGCAGGGATGGGGGGCAGAGGAAAGTTTTACAGGTCTCAAGGAGGCAATTGCTGTTGCTTCTTTGGGGGCTCCTTGTTAAAGGAGTTAATTAATAAAGGCAAAAATACCTCCTTCTAGTCACAGCTCTGTTGAATGAAGCTCAGTAAAAGCCTGCTTGGTCTCTGGAGACCAAATTCCCGAGTCTCAGTTAGTGTAAATAATGACTTCAGTGCAGCTAGACTGGTCCTTACCCATTTAATCAGACAGCTGTGTTGGTCCAGCTTTTTTAGTTATTGTTTTAGTGTATCCAATATATATGGGCACCATGACTGTAGAATGCTCATAGCCAGTAATTTCCTCCTATGCATGTGTTCGTGGTGTGAACTTTCAGCTTCACCCTGTGGTCTCCAATCCAAGAGGTGGAAGATGCCCCTCAGTACAATACTCTGTTGGAAATGCACCATCATTAGGATAACCGCTTTTTTGAAAATGGTAGAGTAGTAATTTCGTCATGTAATTGAGAACACCTTTAACCAGTAAGTTAATCATAATTTATCTTTAAGGTTTGGAGAGTAATGCATTGTTAAAGACGTTAAAGACTCCAGATTTCATGTTAAAATTTGTATGCAAAATACATTTCAAATTTGAACATGAGTTAGTTGATGGATATATTTCAATTTAAAAATGACGATTGAAAGCCCTTTCCTTACAGTGACTAAATGTACTGTCTGCTCACAAAATTTGCATAGCAAGTTCCCTTACCACACATTTCAGTGAAAAACAGAGTGGGGCTTTTTTTTGTTATTTTTTTTTTCCAAAGGGAAAAAAATTAAAAAGAAAAGAGCTCTTTTAGACTCTTTCCAGTTGATGCTCCATGTTGTGACATGTCATGTAAAACTGCATCTGTTATGTTGAAATAAGAACATGAGAGAGACACTTTGACATGACGAATCACAACACAACTTAACAGCAGGAACGTTTAAAATGCAACACGGTTTCGTTGTCAGTAACCTCAGCCCTGATAGAGATGAGGTATTTAGCTGAGCTTCCAGCCCCATGGAATCTGTGTTTCTTCCCTGATGAATTTTCCTCGTAACGTCAGCCTCAAAGCAGCCGTTCTCATAGACAGAAACTCCTGGTAACTTCTAAATGTTGAAGTCAAAGAAAGTTTTTTTTGCCTGAGTGAAGACATCAGGATCAGGCCCAGGAGTTTTTACCGCCTGTGAAGTATGAAATAGACTCAGATTAAGCTAGCAGACTTGTTATTTGACAGTTTATAAAATATTTTAGTATCTTTTTGGCAGTAGCAGTTTGAATGTTGGCAAATGTACACATTGCTTGCAGTTACAAAACCTTGTAATGAGTATTTTCCACTGTAATAGCAGCGAGTTGAAATTTGGATAAACCACTTAGACTTGTGAACTCTGACATGCATGGTAACTATGTCTTTACAAAAGAATTTTGTCAAGTATTGGAGCTCCTACTAATAGCACATCCATCTTTCTGCACACTATAAATCTTAAGAAAATTTCTATTACTCTGCAATTTGTCTGGCTTATGCTATTTATTAGCCATTTTATTCTGCTGCTTTAAGAAGTAATGTGATGTTCATTTTATTGCTGGTTCAATAAATTGTTAATTATAATGCAGTGATTGCTGCTGACGTGATTTAAAAGCCACATTAGCACTATAGCATTAAGTTTTAACTATTTTACCCTTCAATTCCCTGTTTATACAACAGTAAAAGGAAAATAGCCTTAGACTAATTTAAAAAATGAAGGTACTTGTTTCTATTGATCACATGATATACTAGAAACTTTTGTTGTTTTTTTTTTTTTTAAAAAAGGTTACATTCAGGTCTAAAAAAGAAAGAAAATGCATCAACAGAGTGCAGTCTTAATGTTCAGTGAGAAATGTTTTTAAAGCAAGATTAACCCCAAAGTTAAATTAACAGAATTAGTAAGTTAAATTAGGACAATTGGCATAATATATTAAAGGAACAAAAAAAACCCAGATAAATCATAATTATTTTATAGTTATGCCTGTCTTCTGGTGCCCATTTTGTACAATAATGGAGCATAAAGGAGGCTGAGATTGGAAAGCACACCTATTTTCTCCAAGAATATTGTAAATGGGATTGGGAGAAATCTCCATTTTGCTGATTTAAAGTCAAATCCAATTGCCACAAGTATCATGACGTATCCTTGGCCGTGCGTGTAGAGGCACTGGAACTACCTCTCAGCCACAAACCACACAAAAGTACTGTGTAGGACGGATGCAACCATGGAAATACCCAACCTGGAGTGAGCAGGGACATTTACTGCCTGTTGGAAACCCATGTTACTGTTAGTGTGTAGCCAGTATACCCATTCAGAACTTGCTTAAAATATCTACTTTCTTAGTTGAATTATGTGACTTTTTTTTTTTTTTTTTTTTTAGTTAAGCAAAATACACCAATAGAAAAATAGGGGAAAAAATAGAGCAACAATAGAAGATGGTGAAGAAACTTGCTGTATTTGGACACAGGCACTCATCTTTTGCTAGACATAAAAATATGCATAAATAGAATTATTGGATCTGAGTGTTCCTGTGAAGTTCCTGTGCTTCCGCAACTCCACAGATATACCACCACCACAAATAACCCGTACCTCTCTAACCCTGGAAGCTATAAGTCATTGTTTTAAACAAAGCCATTTAAATACATAGAAAACCATGAATTTCAACTGCTTGTTCCCATATAAATTTGTTGGCCCTGCCATAGAGTCGTTCCTTCCCACGGGGAGTGCTCACGGCCACGTGCTGTCAGATGATCAGACTTTCAGGCTACAACATCTTTGGAAGTTTTACAACATCATGTGGTCCTTTGTACTCAAATGAGTAAGGATCTGTTTAATATGTGATTAATAATACAAAGAAGAAAAAAAAATAGGAAGGCACAGTTATGAAAATCTGCCTGGTCCGAGGTTCCCAGCTCATCCCTCCTCTGGTCTTCGTTGCGAGCTGCTGTCATCTGGAAGACAGACAAACCAAAAAAAAATCACAAGAAAAAAGTGGACTTCTTTGAAACTGAAAGTTGTTCTGTTGTAAGAAAAGAGCTTAAATTATCTTCTAGAAGGAAGGATGTTTTCCCAAGAGGGAATAGTTTCTGGTGGGATAATGTATTTAAAACTAAAAAAAAATAAAAATTAAAAAAAAAAGAACAAACCAACAGCCCACCCCACACTTGAATTTTAATAAATCCTAACTCATTTTATTTAATCATCCCTCTTTTGATTTGTAGATAAGCCTCTTGTTGAACTCCTTTCCAATAAGGATGAGTCTTGGCACTCCTCATGGTAATAATTACAGATACAAGGAAAAGTTTGACAGCCAGCTAGCTCCAAGATTTCAGGTTTTGGGAGCAAAGATCTGAGCTAAAGGGACTGATAAAGCTTAGTGGGCTGTCATAATATACTTAAACTGCTATACTTGACTTAGTACTGTACGACATTTCAATACGAGAAATCAGGGCATAAAAAATTATTGTAGCCCATATGAAATGGATTTAAAACTAGTAAACTAATTGCAAAAAGTAATTGGGATGTTTTCAGCAATATCTCATAGGGATCTACTCATGGCCTAACACATTGCCACGATGTGAGTAATGATCTGGAAAAAAAACCCTTTCCTCTTAAAGTTAGCAGACCACACAAGAATTAGGGGAGTGATAAAGAAAGGAAGGGAACAGTCATTTATATAAAAATCTAGATTATTTTGGGAGAAAGGGCCTTGTTATCAGATAGACCTTCAAAACAGACTTTGTACTCACCAGGAAACACTAAGAAACCAGTGGAGAAGCCAGTAAAGCTGCGAATCCAAGGCAAAATCAGGCTCCGAAGCTTTCTTATGGAGCAAGATTTTATCTGTCTCTGTTTTACAGTGTGGTGAGAGGCTCTGGCCTGGGGCAGCAGCATGGCCGCTGCACTGGAGTGGAGATGCTCGGGGACTTTGAGCTAACGCCAAGCTGGTCCAGGTCCTCAGCATTTCCTCATCTGGCTGAACAGCCCGAGTGCCCTGGCATCGTGTCGTGTGGGCTTTCACACTTCAAGCTGTTTTGTGTTAAAGCCTTGTTTAAAACCCGCATGTTTGCAAAGGCAGTTTTGAATTTATTGGAAGAATTCGGATCAGCTCTCGCTCCACCAGAGTCAAATGTGAGATTGCGGGGCAGGAGCAGTGCAGTGAATGTGACGTTCAGCCTGGAATTAACCCCCACCCCAATTAGTCGATGCCACGTTGTACACGTGATTGGGTAACTGGGAGACAGCACAGCATCAGTGTGATCACTGCTGAAAAAAACTGTTGTCTTGTGGTCTGCATTTTGCAAAGCAGTCGCCGTGTTTGCAGAGAGACCACTGCTAATAGGGGATTCGTAAAACTTGATTAACGATAAGAGAGATCTACTAAAATCATCAAGACTGGAGGAAACAGGGTATACCTAAGAAATAACAGATAAATCAGATTTATTTCCAAGTTTAGGGATTCCCTACATTATTTATGCCCCCAAAAAGGACAGAAGGCAGATGTGAATGCATGCAATTCCAGGAACGCGTCGCTTGGTCAATGGCATAAGTGGTGTTTCCCAGCACAGAAAGCTGGCCAGCCTGTAACGGAGGATATGAAGGAAATGGTTAAAAAAATAGACTGAAAAGAAACCACACAAGATTGCTGAAAACATCAGTTTCTTGTACGTAGGAAACCCTATCAGGAGAATAAGGAGAGCAGGGCATAAGTTGATAAAGCCAACATGATGTGTGTCTGCCTTAGCTTTTGAAAAGTGTTCAAACTGTGACTCTGGAAATGCCAATTTACTGCTGGCTCTAAATAGCACATATAAAGTTATCCACAGAGCCATAAGAGAAAAGGAAACTTCTAATGAACTGTGAAAACCAGATGCTTTATGCTGGAGAAGCACATTCTGCCGTCTGCGTGTTGTTATTTTGTTTTGGGGAATGCTGCAACGTGCGAGGTAATTTCAAATAGAGGTGCAGGCGCAATATGTACCCCGAAGAGTTTACACTGGGAGGAATATTCTTATTTGTGGTTTGGGGGCAAGGTGGGTATGCATTCAACAGAAACAGACTTATGAAAAATAAACTTATTTTTCAGATGGGAGCAGCAGTTTAGTTGAGAAACCTTGCATTGGATGTTTTTGCATGCTAACAGTCAGCCCCCATCTACCAGAAAGGATGTGCGTTCCTACAGATGCTGTAAGGGGTTTGGGCACAAACAGGGTTCTGGATGGGAGCTATAAGAAAACGTCTGGACGACCAACCCAGATAACATAAAAACTATCTAAGCTGGACTGAAATCAGGGTGTTTCACTTCCCAGAAATCTCCAGGACAAATAATATACCTATATGATCTGAAGAAGTCATCATTATGAGAGGTTGAAGTAAAGCAATACCGATAGCCAATGATGTAATAAGTTCTGTACATAGATATAAAGTACATTTTGCTCATGAGAAATATTTTGATGCTTAACAATTTTGAGCAAAAAGAAAAGAACATAAAAACATGTTTACCTTTAGTATATACGGTCGAAGTATCATCGCACCGTAACTGAAATTTCTTGTGAGTTCTCGGAATTAGTTATGACCCCATCACACATAAATAGTATAAAATACTACAATAGTATAACAAATAAGGAAAACCAATTTTATGCTGAATTTACTGATGAGCTGGCAAAATAGTGAAAACCTGAAGTTGAGATAAATGAATTGTAAAAAGGGCTACAGGTATGGAATCATCTATACAGAGTAGAAAAATTGAGATGCAGAAATACACTCGGATTAATAAGACAAAGGGAAATGATGTAAAACAGATACATAGCATTCCATTTTGCCTTATGACTATGTATGATGTTGTTACAAAACACTAAGGTTTTGATGTTAGGTGATTAGAGACCAAATTATCAGCTTAACTTTTTCTAAACTTGAACGTAATCTATATAATTTTAAATATCATGAGTAGTAGGCTCCAGCAAGCAGTTCCTGAAGAAAATGCTGCAACAGGGATTATCAGTAGAGAGGAATTAAAAAAAAAATAAAAACCAAACCAAACAGCCTAATACATTTTTTTTTCTGATTTATTCATCAAATTCTTATTTTTTAATGCTAACTTCTGATGTGTAGCTTTTATTGTAGACCATGTTAGCAAGTATAGGAGAAATATACATTGCTTAAATTTATTGCTTCCATTCTGATAGATTGGAGTGTTTGCAGCAGTGAGCCAGTTAGACCAAGGATGGGGAAGGTACAAAGGCAGCAGATTATATGCTATATAGCAATAACAGAGGAAATCTAAGTATAATTGTCTGTGTAGACAAAAGCAAATTTTAAAAAAATTATTTCTATTTTTACTTATGAAGAAAACAATGTTCAGCACTGACTGCAAAATGGAATGTGTTAGGCAAGCAGAAAAAAGTCTGAAAGTGAGACAGGCTTTGAAAAGCCTAGAAAGGAAGGATGAAGAGCTTGATTTGAAGTAGTTCCAGCTGAAGGAGGTCTGTGTGGCTAGGGCTGCATCATTAAAGCACCATTAATTTTGCTTGATGCCAACACTTTGGGTGGATTGGAGAAACACAGACTGAGAATTCGCACAGGCGAGAGGGACAAGGTTAAAGAAATGATGATAGGAGGTTTTGAAAGCTCCATGACTATTTTTGATTTTGCTGCAGCAGGAGTATTTGCTTTCTTTGCTGTACTTGAGTTCTGGGCACTTCTATTTCTGGAAATGCCCCAAGAAGGTCATTCAAACTATTTGAAAACTCAGGAAAATTTTCTGAGTAGTTTTCAGTCTGCATTGCAATTTCATTTCTCTCTTACTTCCAAGACTGGTTTAGCCGTCTCTGATGAAAGCAATAGATCTTGCTGATAAATTCATGTACAGTCTTTATGAAATTTAATAGCTGTTTATCCTTTGACTAGAAAGACACCTTTGCATTTTAATTTTCAGTTTAAATTAGGATAGGGAGAATGAGTCCAGAGGAGTCCAGGAAGATGATCAGAGCGCTGGAGCACCTCTCCTGTGAGCGCAGGCTGAGAGAGCTGGGACTGTTCAGCCTGGAGAAGAGGAGGCTCTGGGGAGACCTTAGAGCGGCCTGCCAGTGCCCCAAGGGGGCCTACAGGAAAGATGGGGAGAGACTCTTCAGCAGGGCCTGGTGTGATAGGATGAGGGGTAATGGTTTTAAATATAGAGGGAGGTAGATTCAGACTGGACATAAGGAAAACAAAAGTTTTGCACTGACGATGGTGGAACAGCGGCCCAGGTTGCCCAGAGAGGTGGTGGATGCCCCATCCCTGGAAACGTTCAAGGCCAGGTTGGACAGGGCTTTGAGCAACCTGATCTGGTTGGAGACATCCCTGATCCTTGCAGGGGGTTGGACTGGGTGGGCTTTAACGCTTTTTGTCCCTTCCACCCCAAACCATTCTATGAATGTTCCTTTGTAAGATTTTTTTTTTCTTTTTCTTTTTTTTTTTCCTCTGGCATCATCTGAAAAATTGGAGGGAAAGCCTACTCTTCAGGCATTGAGATCTCTGATGCCAGTTTGATTTTGTATTCTAGTGCTTTTAGCATGTGTCACTTACTCATTCCATTCAGGTTTTATCCAGTTTTTAATTTGTCTTTTCCATGTCACATTGAAAAATATTTTTTTTAACTTCTGTGCTACTACCTAAATGAAATACATACATAAAAGTAAACACTATTTTGCTTTGCTGAAGACTACTTGTTTTAAAATAGCTACTGAATTCTTAGATGTCTGAAGTTTCAGAAAACAATATGAAAACCAAGAATACTGAGTACATTACATTTACAAGTTAAGTAAGAGTACAAAAATATTTTCACTTTAGTCATGGTAAGAACAAGATATGAAGTAACAATAGAAGTAGAGAGGGAAGAGCATAGATATTATAGCAAATAGAGCTGGGAGGCAGGATCATCTATACCTAAATTGTTCATGACAGATACTTGTCTAACTTGCTCTTTAAATCTTCAGTGATGGAGTTTCCACAATCTCTATAGGCTCTTTTTCCAAATGTCTAATGAAAATGTCCTCCTCAGCAGTTCAAGCCTGTTACTAGTTATCCTTTTTGAAGCTGACGCACAGAGCAATTTCTTTGCAGCTACCAACCATCTATGTACAAACTCGTCACTGCTTCTTCTTCCCTTTAGGTTAAACCATCTTAATTATTATCATTTTTATCTATTTTTATATATTTTCCAAGTCAACCGGCCTTTGTTTCTTATCTCAAGAGTTAAGGCCAGGGAAGAATTACTGTATAAAAATTACATAAAAATGAGCATGCTTGAGCCAGGTTCATATTCAAGCCACAGGGAATCAACTACAATTATTAGAAACAAGTACTGATATTTGGGTTTTGTTTATGTGGGTGTTTGCATGTTCATTTTTGAGTCTTTGCCCTGAAGTCCATCATCAGGACCATCCTGGAGTCCATCATCATACCATCCTTTGGTTATGTGGGATAAGGATAGACTATTTTGATACTGGATACTTATCCTTAAACTTGTTGATTCTGTCAACAAACTCAGTGTTGACTCATGTGGCATTTGAAACATCTTTCTGAAAACATTTTGAAAAAAAAAAAAAATTTAATGTAAACTTGTTTTGCTGAAGGCCAAAGGGCCTTCACAGCAGAGCTGGAAGAGTAGGGCGCACGACGCTTGCCCTCTGTCTCTTGCTTTCCCCTCTCCTGCCACTTTGTATTGGAAACCATCACCAGTGGCTTAGATCCATGTCCCAAAGGCTATGGAGGCCCAAAATTTTTAGGACCTGACAACTTTGTTTAAAGAAGAAAGCAGAGAAGTTCATAGCAGAAAATTTGTTTTGCGCTTTTGTATATACGATATAGGCTCTGAACAAAAAAAAAAAAGTTGCCATATTTTTGCATATTTAAGGAAAAATAATGGTTGAATATTATTTTACACATGTTAATCACAGTGATGCAGTGAGAACTATGATCTGAGACAAAAGAAATGCCAGGAAAATTAATTTGTCAGGGAGAGAAAAAATATATCTTGTGTACATGTCCAGCACTAGAGAGAAAATAAGGTCCATTCATTTTTGTGTTCGTTTGCTAGGTGGTTGTATTTAAAATAGAGATTTGGTTTGGTTTTCAAAGTTCCTTATTCCATTCACCATCTATTTTTGGCCATTGTTTTTCTATTTAAACTTAGTTTTTGCTATTGTTATTGAATCTGATGGTTGTATCACTACTTCTTGTACCAAAAAAGTGGGCATGTAAGACTGATAGTGCCCATTTCTGGAAAATCCTGAGAAATGACAGCATTGCATTTACCAAAAATGCATGTAAGGAACTGGAAAGTTATTCCATTTTATTTTGCAAACTTTAGCCTTCTGTCTGTTGAAAAAAGTGCTACTTGAGTACGGAAACTCAGCTTCTGGGACACAAAGGGCCTGCAGCATGCTCCCAGGCTGGCAGGAAGCAGAGTTTGACTTCCCAACCGTGGGCAAATTCATCTCCTGATGTGAGAGGATGGTCTTCCCGCTCTGCAGTCAACACAGCTTAAAACTGCCTCCTCAAAAATCTGTTTACTCATCACTTTAGTCTTCCTTGAGCATGTCTAAGTAAAAAATAGATTATCCCCCAGGATAGGATTTGCCTTATCTGACTTCTGGTGTTTACAATGCGGCCTTCTACAGCAGAGCTAATCACCCAGCTGCCCTCCGAGCCTGGGAGAGACATGGGCACTCCCTGGGCATGATGCTTCCCGTCGGCTTTTGCTGAGATGTCATCTTATGCTTCCAGCTATGGTTACAATATGCAGAGATAAGTTTGGGTTTTTGCTTGTTTGTTTTAAAGCAGATTTGCAAACAGGTGCTGACCTGGTCTGGTTCATCTGGCTTGATCAATGTATGAACGTGGATGTTTCTGTTGGATATGGAAGCAGAACAAAAATTTGGAGCAATGTTGTCTTGAGCCAGGGGCCAACAGCTGCATGCTGAGGTTTCCCTACAAAAAAAAAAAAACCACCCAAAACCAAAAAAAAGTGCAATATCCCATTCACATGTTCTTTGCAGCTTTTACCTGAAAATGCCACTGGATTGTGTCAATAAGCAAAGTCCATTGAAGTTCTATTGTACATATAATTTCTGATAGGATGCAAAAAGTGCTTTGCTTTAGGAAGAGCAACCATAAACCCAGGCTGAAGCTAAATTAATACCTTCTTGCAGTGCAAAAACTTCTCGGATATGTTGTGGTCCTCTGTTCTGTTCTTCAGGACAGTTCTGCAGGTAGCGAATGGGATTAATCCCTTTGCCGTTGCAGGCACATCATACTCTTACTTCAGTGTCGTCGCCTTCAGGAGGGTCAGATTTATTTGTTGATTCCCAGTTAATAAAATATTTTGTTATTGTTAAAGTGCAATTAATTCAGTTGGGTGCTAAAAATGGAGCAAAACCATTATAGGCAAAAATGCTGACGTAAAACTTGTCACAGTGTCATCAGCCCTCCAAGGTTTGTCTGTTTATCACAAATCGCTTTGTTAATACATGTCATCAGCAGCACTTAGACTGGCATTTGCTTTAAAGCTTTGTTCAAAGCTGTAGCGCAAAAATAACGACAATAGGATATAAATACTTTATAAGACATCTATTGTCATCTATTTATCATTTATAACGCACAGCAAAAGCATTATAAAACATTTATTATGCATTGGTAGGTAGTGTTTTGTTGCTAGCGCTGTGCGTTCCGGATGCAGCATTCATCTCTGCCGCGTTGGCCAGTAACCAGAGATGCAGAGGGACTGGGGGAAGAGGGAGAAGACAGAGCAAGATTTGGGACAGCGCGGCATCACAGGGCAGCACCGTGTAGGGGAGGAGGAGAGGTGAGGGGAGCTGGGTTCATTTTAAAACACGACGCAGACAGGTGGAAAGGTCTGTGCGGGGGATGAGATAAAAGATTCAAGAGTGTTTCCTAGCATGGTGCACGTGTTCCTTTTGAACGCTGTTGTGGAACAATCCTGCCCCATGCAGGATGCTGGTGCAGAGCTCCTGCTAGCCCAGCGGCCAGCGGGCTTTGCCCCAGCCACATGTGGGGCACTGCTGTCACCAACATGCACCTGGGAGCTTTGGGAAGCAGAATTCAGGTGCTATTTGGTCAGGAGAGACAAATAACATTTGACTGCTCTTTCTTATTTGCATTGCAGTTGTTTCTTGTTCTCTGTGTGAGACAGGTTACCAAAGCATTCCTCTTCTCCAGAGGAAAAATCTCTCCTATTATAATTTTTTCATTACAGCTTAAACAATTTCAGTTTTAAGAGAAAAAAAAAAAAAGATAATTTGCTTGATCTGATTCCTGATGCATTTTGTTCAATGTTATGTAGCCACATTTTTCTGTAGGAAATTTGATACATTACTTTAAGTTAAGTACGTACAAGAGAATACTAAATAAATTCACTTTATGTGCTTCCCTAATTAGTTTTCAGTCATGTAATTCTCTTCAATATAGGGTTGAGAAATCCCCAAGTCTACCTTGATGTAGTTAGTGTCACATACACTGATCATGTGAAATTGAATTTGAATTTACTACTAATATTTAAGCACAAAAGCTGACTTGAACCATATTTCCCCCTTGGATATAGATGTCACCGCTCTCTGTAATGAGTAGCATTATGTTGAATGCTTAAGCCAAGAACAACCAAGTTACAGGAACAGGACATTAATCTTAGAGAACTGTTGAATTTCATCCTTTAGACAATACAGTGTCTTAGCATTGCTAATTATACTTCGATTACTCAAGACAAGTATTTTGCAGTATGTATTGCTTGCGTATATTTCGTAAAGATGGAGTGGGAATATGGACATCATCAGGATCTCTTGGATAACGAAGCAGACTTACTGCACAAAACGACTATATGTTGTCTATAACCTTCAGGTGTTTAACGCACAAAGTCTCGCAAGTTTCTGTACAGATCTCCCCGACTTTGCCCCCGGGTCTAGGGGTGTGCACGATGTGAGTGCACACGTGCCAGACCCACATTTGGGGGAGGAGAGGGAGATGCTGAGTGCTTGCTTTCTGCAGGGTTTGGTGCCGCGCTGCTCTTGCAACTGTTCTGCATGACTTTAAGGGTCATCACGCTTTAAAATCTAAAGCTTGGTGTTGCCTCCAGGTCTCTGTAACCTCTGGGGAAACTGAGGCTTTAGAAAGTCCATCAGGAAGCATTTGAGGACACCTTGATTAGATCAGACTACTTCTGGAGTTTCTTCTCTGTAGCCTCTGGGATGCTGTAGCTGGAGAGATGGGATGGGTACTGCTGGACTTAGCACTTCTGGCCTAATTTATGTTGTTGTTTGATTAAATCATTATCTGAGTGGATACAAATAC
>JAAGAY010135838.1:0-25149 GCA_011801015.1 Ardeotis arabs
GACTTGTTGGCTGGAGTGACAGGCATTGTTTTGTACCACAGTTTAGGTTCATTTGCACTTACCTGCAATCCTTCCCCAGCTTCTGGGCACTTGGTGCTGGCACTGGCGCCATGCTGACAGCCGTGGGCTGAACTGTGCTCCCCCTCCCCCAGCGACACTAGTTTAAAGCCCTCCGGACAAGGCTGGCAAGCCTCTGGCCAAGCACACTCTTCCCCCTCTCGGTTAGGTGCACGCCATCTGCCCCTAGCAGCCCGGGCTTCTGAAAGCACGCCCCGTGGTCGACATACCCAAAGCCCTGGCTGTAGCACCACTCCCTGAGCCACGAGTTGACCTGCTGGACACGTCTGGCCCTTTCAGGCCCCTGCCCTTTGACCAGGAGGATTGATGAGAACACCACCTGTGCCCCAGAGCCTTTGACTGTTGCACCGAGGGCCCTGAAATCCCTTTTGATGTTTCTGAGGCTGCTGCCGGCTGTGTCGCTGGCCCCCACATGAAACACCAGTAGCGGGTAGTAGTCAGTGGGCCGTATGAGGCTAGGTATTCTCATGGTGACATCCCTGATATGAGCCCCTGGGAGACAGCACACCTCCCGAGAGAGCGCATCAGGGCGACAGATGGGTGCCTCTGTGCCTCTCGGGAGGGAGTCACCCACTACTACCACTCGTCTCTTTTTCTTGGTAGCACTGGTTACCACGCGAGCCGGTCGGGCTACCTCGCATGGCTCCAGTGCGGCTCTTAACATCATTAAGTCTTCCTCCATCTCAGCCCCTCTTCCTCAACATGCTGGCTCATCATCATCTAGGGAGGATGAGTTTAGTCTTGCTTAGCCCTTGCTTAGTATGCAAGAAATGTATGAATCAAAGAGTGATTCTTTATAATCTGAGTTCTTGACTAGTAGTTCTTGCTGCCATCTGAGTTCTTGACTAGTAGGAAAACAAGCTTTTATTTTTTCCCCACAAAAAATTCTATGCTTAGTAAAGTTGTAGTTCAACATGCTTAATATGCTTAGGTGAGTCTCTTTTTGCAAAAAATGTCAATATTATTGAGTTTATAATTTCTTTTTCCAGAAAATATTAATGAAAATATCTATGAAGATCATTATTTTTATAGGAGAGCAAGTAAATTCAGAGAGAAGAAAAAAACTCCAGAAAGTCTATTTTACAGATTTCAGTCACCATGTAAATAAATAAATAAATAAATAAGAAAAAAAAAAAGAATTAAAAATGCAGAAAAATTTGACCCTATGAAGTAGCGGCTAACATAGATTGGGCACTGTGCTGCAATGATGTCATCCTGGAGCTGCTTTGGCCACTGCTAGTTTGTCCTCTGTGTTGTGACTAATTTCATAAGGTATATTGGCCCTGAGAAAACCATGCTAAAATCTCAGGCACTTATCTCCGCTTGACCTGTCTGAAACACAGGCACCATGACAATAACTGTTAGTGTGAGCACCGGACTTTTGTGCTAATAATTTTTTGAATGAGACTTGGTGGTTTATTCTTATCATCAGGTACTCTGTTAGGTGATTGAGGTATAGTATACTTGGTATGCTGTAATACTTTGAAGTCATTAGTGTTTTAGAGGGAAGAGTGGAAACAAGAAAGTGAACTGAAGCTGCACACGTGTAAGTGGTAGGCACTGCCAGCATGGTAATAGGCCCACTGTAATGAAAGACAACTACAAGTTGAACTGAAGACACAGACCATGTGGTTAGAAAGGCCTTTACAGACATCTCTTTTATGAGTCAGGCCTAGGAGGATTGATGTGAAGTACAGTGTATGGCAGGTCACATGTACCTGCTTGCCCGTTGTTGAACAATGCCTGAACCTCCACTGATTGCTCTATTACAATGAGCTCTTCAGTTAAGGGAGCACAAGAGACACTACAGCTTTGCCACTGGTAGCAGACGTTCCCTGTATGAAATTACACTAATATGATCTGCAATTCTTTTTAAAACTGGATGTAAACAAATACAGTGATTTTTTTTCTTATTAGTTCTCATGCATTTGTATGTACTATACATAGCCCTGTGCAAAAAGTAGCCATTCAACTGTATTATCTTCCCTTGCCAGCATTGATCTTCAAGGTACACTCCTCTGAGTGGACATTCTTTGCTTTTAATCTAAGATCTAGTCAGTGCTAGAAAGGTCTGACTGGCAGAATGATACAGGCATACTTTCCTAATACCAGTACAATTTCTAGCTCCAGAAAGTATTTTATCTGTACAGTTTATGCTGTTAAAATAAGGTATACCACAAACGGTATGCCACATTTTGAAAGTGCAACCATCTAATTAAAGTGTTTGCTAGGTAAAAAAAACATTGTTACAGAATCAAACTAAAAGTTTTGAGTGTTGGTCTAGCTTAAAAGAATTATTTGCTGCTGTCCTGACTTAATATTTACTGTTAATAAAAACTGTGTTAAGTTGGTCTATTAAAGGTAAGTAGAGTGGTACCAACTTCTGTGTTCCTTGGATGGCATGTGCTGAAGGCTAACCCACCTTACAAATAGGTACTCAGGCCAAATAAAGATAGCTCATACCATGATAAAAGATTGGTTTTATTTTCTATTACACAGCTTGAATTCTTTCCTGTTCAATGTGTGACAAAAAAAAAAATCCTATTTTGTGGCTGCTACGTCCAAGCAGTAAAACTTCTGTTTTCACTTAATTTATTTGGCAACTCTGGTTTTGCAGTGTAAGAGTCTTATTCAAGACTGTGCTAATATAGCTAACTTCACTGCTACTCTAGATGAAGTACTACGTATTTTTCATCTTGTTATCTTTGCAAAAGTGTAAGAAATTATTTGCAATCCTAGATCATATAGAGTCTCTTTTCAAAATCTTCTGACTGGTACTTCTCCAACATCAATGGCAGCTTTGCTAAGGCAAAGTAAATGTCATAAAATGTTTTGTTCTACCGCAGACACTGGCAAATAATTGGCATCTGTTTTCCGTTGTCTAGCTGCCGTTCTGTTTTCTGAAACAGAAGCTTCCATTTCTCATCTAATTCCTTGATGAATTCAGTCTCTTATGGGACTGAAAAAATTTTCAGGAAAAATAAGTAAAACATTCTGTTAAAGGAAACATTAAAAGTTTCGTAGTGATTTACGTGTAATTAATTGTTCAAACTGGTAGGGATTTCTTAAAATAATTCAAATGAAAACTCAAGAATGTTCATCTTGAGAACTGGAATAATATCTTTGTTTCTGGATTTGTCTGGATATTCTTGATAGATTCTGTTGGAATTCAGTTACTTTTGTCATCAGCTTTACTATTTTGCCAAAATACAGCATAAGGTCTGTGTGTACAGTAGGTAGATTTTTCAATTGTATCCAACTATTGGCTAATAGGATATAAAATACTTACCAAAATATTTATTCAGCTCCTTATTACTAATGCTTTAAAGCAGATAAAATAGCTCTCTGACTTCAGGAATTCTTTTGGCTAAGTGTGTGACATTAATACTCATTAACATGCTTTCTAATATATTGCCAGAGTGGTAATAAAATCAGCACCTTCTAATTTTTATATTGAAACTCAGCCAAAGTGCATTTGGTCTTGTCACCACATAGCAGTATGCATGATACTTAAGATATCAACATAAACACTGAATAACAAGATAATTTCTTTATTAAGTGAAGACACGTTGCAATTTTATCATGAACTTACATTGTTCAACTGCATAAGCAAAATGCATGGTAAAAGCCTGAGTCAGGCAAAAGGATAAGAGATGAGATCAGCTTTTGTTTTCGTACTTAAATGTTTTCGTGGTTTGTCACTGTTAGATACCAGAGCACCCAGAAAGCTAATTCCAATTTTTATGCTTACTGCTTGCCATTTAGATAAAGTCTCAAATAGTCACTTAAGTTTATGGGCAGTATTTGCCTAAAGTAATGCATAATCAGATACATTTTCTGTATTTTTTTTTCAGATCAGACCAATACACGTACATTAACAGTGGAATCTGTTCACAGAACATTTTGTTTCAGTAAAATTCAGATTCCGCAGCCTTATAAAATGAGTTGCAAATTTCATCACTGCTGTGATACAAAGAAGATACGGTTTTAGATAATGTGAATCTGTGCTTATTTATAAGCAATATCACTAAACACTTTGAAGATAGAAATACATAAATGTAGACAAATATTTGCTTCCAGAGCTCCTGAATCTGCAAGATTATTTACCTGGGATAAGCTAAAATTTGTGGTGGGATCGTTGTCTTTTCATGTATAGTACATGTGTGACATTTCTGTCTCCATCCTATTCTGTGGCCTGTGTGAATTACTGGGGTTTTTTTTCTGTCTAGTCTCTAGCAGATTTAGAACCCAAATCACTGAAGATCTTTATCAGATACTTTATAACAATTGTGGCCTAGGACTTATAGGGCAATGACATGTAGGAAAAAAAGAACAGTTATTCTCTCAGATTTGATGCTAGTAGGAAAATATGCAAAAGTTTTGTTTTGTAGAGCCCTTGTTAACTGTACCATTTATGTGACAAAATGGCAATAATTTCATTTACAGAATTGTGATTCTATATCATTGAAATAATGAAGTCTCACTGAAGTAATTCTCTCTCTCTCTCAAACCTTGCTAGTTTGGTTTTGGTCAAGAATAATTGGCTGAGGCTTCATTTTAGCTTTTCAGTTCGTTATCCAGCATCCTCGGATTTGACCTTCTTCATCAGTCTCAGTTACTGTTCCTAGTTTTACTCTGTGCTTACCTCTCTCATTCTATTTTACTTCCTCCTCCTTTAAAACTTCCATTGCAAAATCATTATACTCTGTGACAAGTAAATTCTTGGTGAAATACTCTCTATAATATTTTCAACTCTCCTAATATCAGAACATGGACTGAAGAGTTTCAAACAGATTTGATATTTTAAGAAATTTTCCTATGTTTTGTTGTTCTAGTTCAATATTAAGAACAAAGAAGAAAATGTAGAAGAAAATCTGTGTTATGAAGGAAGAACAAGTGCTTTTTCAATGTTTTATAGAATTTTTTTTCTATGCTGTGCTACTTCTGTTTGACACCTGAAGAATCATAGACTCATAGAATCTTAAGGCTGGAAGAGACATCCAAGATCAAGTCCAACCATCAACCTAACACCACCATGCCTACTAAACCATGTCCTGAAGTGCCACATCTAAATGTTCTTTGAACACCTCAAGAGAAGGTGACTCCACCACTTCCTTGGGCAGCCTGTTCTGGTGCCTGATCACTCTTTCAGTAAAGAAGTATTTCCTAATATCCAACCTAAACCTCCCCTCCCACAACTTGAAGCCATTTCCTCTGATCCTATCACTTGTTACTTGGGAGAAGAGACCAATGCCTGCCTCCCTACAACCTTCTTTCAGGTGGTTGTAGAGAGCAATGACGTGTCCCCTCAGCCTCCTATTCTCCAAACCAAACAATCCCAGTTCCCTTAGCTGCTCCTCATAAGATTTGTTCTCCAGACCCCTCACCTGCTTCATTGCCCTTCTCTGGACTCATTCCAGCAACTCAACGTCCTTCTTGTATTGAGGGGCCCAAAACTGCACACAGTATTCGAGGTGCGGCCTCACCAGCACCGAGTATAGGGGCACAATAACTTCCCTACTCCGTTATCTCCACCACAGCAACATCTAGAACCAAGCATCATAAAAAAAGTTTACTGTGTAGCAGAATCTTATTCTTTGTGAACACTGGCCAGTTGAAGTTTGCACATTTTTCTGTGAAGTGCAAATCATGCAAGGAAACTGTTGCTATCCTGTGACTCAATAACCATTGAGCTGCAGTATACACTTAAAGACATACAGTGACACAGCATAATTCAGTGAAAAGGCGGAAGGTCAAGTGGTTCAGATTTCTTCAGTTTATTGTAGCAGAACTGATTCTAATAAATTTTGAGGTGTTATCATGTGAATTTTACTTTGTAAACAGTTTTAGGAAAGTTGGAATATTGTTCAGATGCATACTGCAGTTTTTCTAGTATTCACTTTTCCCCACTGAAAATGTTATAACCCTCCTTTATCTAAGAAATTAATTGTTTAAAATTCCCTAAAATTTCTTCTTTTTTTTTTTTTTATAATGAGTTCCATGGAATTGTTATGTAGCATGGTACCTTTTCTTAGAAGATGCTGTTTATTCATCCACCTTCACTCCTTTTAGGATGGAGTCTATGCCATCTAAATCTCTCAAAAGGCTTATGGCCATGTTTCTTCCTGAGTAGTAAGTTTATCTGTGGCATTCATATCAAATAGTAAGTTAATCAGGATCGAGAACTAGAATTTCCACAAGTAGCGTGCAGCTATGAGGAAATGTAACTTCAATGTTGAAATAATTCAAGGCAAAGCATTTTGGTGATTTTGAAAATCTAGAGGGAAAAAAAAATCTACACTTTCACTCCCCAAAACTGAAGTGAACTGTTTTATTTCTGAGGTTTATTCACTGCATTTTTGTTGTTTTGACTTATTATTATTTTATTATTTGACTTCTTATTATTTCCTTGTACCATCTGAAATGAGTGATTTCTGCCCCCAGGTAAATTGCTTCCTTTTCTGATGTCTATCTTTTTCTTGTAGATCAGAGTTCCAATATGGCCATACTCTTCAAAGGGAAGCACTGAATACACAGCTCATTTATCAAGGCAAAAGTGTTTAACTATGACCTTAAGCACATGCTGCTGCTTGTTAGTTTAACTGAAGCTACACAAACACGATAAAAGGTAACTGACCTTTATTCTGTGCTTTAGGTATCTGTTTGATGATGATCTCACTTTGTCCAGAGGTTTAACAAGTGTTTACTTTTTAACTAACTCTCTGATTGCATGATCCTCTTTTCCCCGACTCTCTTCCTTCATCATATGATACAGCTTTTTCTTAAGTCTCTGACATTTCAAGTGAGGGTCACTGTATTTATGCAGTGCCAAGAACTAGGAACAGTCTTATGTGCTGAGTATGCTCTTCCCCATTGTTCTGCAAATTAGTCAACATGAAACCAAATAGTGATAATGTGTTGTTATGATTAAGGTTAATAAGCTACTGATTATCTCCACAGACTACAGTTCCAGACACATTATTTAAATGGATTTCTTTGTTGAACTACTTGATAAAAGATCCAAATTTCCCCTTGTTGTGATAAAAGGTGTTATAAGCCTTTAGAGCTATAGGGAAACGTTACACAATAGGAACAGTTTACTCTGTCCAGTACATTACAGATCTATCATATGGTGACTGTAGCACACTGTAGCTCCAGAAAACATTGTCTGGCAACAAAAAGATGCTCCTTTATGTCTCTGAGACTAAGCCACTTGAAACCACCCCTCCTTGTCTTAAGCAACCTATTATTGCCTTTCTAGTGTGTGTAACAAGTTTAACAAATGACGGTGTTCAGTTAACCTTGCTTTCTAAACTTTATCAACATGCAAGGCCACTAGTTGTATGTCATCTGGTCTTTACCAGCAGTGACCTAAACATAAATTCAGTAGCTTGTCAACTATCTTTCAGTGAAACCATTGAACACAGGGCAGTTTATAACCTTAAAAAAACAAAACAAAAACAAAACAAGACAAAAACCAAAACAAATTTAAAAAATTTCATAACCTTCAAAATTAAAAAAACTTTTTAAAACAAGTTTTAAAAACCCCCAATACATGCTTATATGATACATAAAACTTGGATCAGAGATTATGAGTAGAATTTTTTTAAATTGTATTTTTTTTGGCCCAGTAGTTGTTTTACAATTCATTTCAGATCATTTGTGATTTTGAAAGCACTGACCAGAATACCTTTTTCTTCTCTAGCTCTGTAAGAGGATAATTTCCTTTGAAATTCACAGGCAAATCTAGCTTTCTCCTGATGACAATGCTTCATGCTATATTTTTCGCTAGTTCCAGGAAAAAAAATCAGCACAAGAACTTGGAAAAGCTTTCTCTGACTTTTTAGCCAAGGGTTCTGAGTGCTACCAGCTGGGTCATTACTGACAAGCTTGTATTTTTATGCTTTATCACGCTGGTTGACACTCACATACCCCAAAGAAGAGTAGCTGAACATTGAGTTAAGAAAGGGCACTTGTTCTGCCAAAAAAGCAAGGTGCATTGTGCAGAAATGGTTTGACAATCGATTATTAAGAATCCAGAGATGACAACTCATATACATGTATGTAAGTTGATAACCTTTGGGCGCTGAATCCCCAGGGTTCACAGCACACAGTGGCAGAAGGGATCAAGGTCAGGGATAATGAAGTTAAAGTGATGCTGAAGACCAAATGCAATCTAGTCTAGCCCTAAGAAAGAAAAGCTTGCAGTGTTAAACTATGTAGCATACCATTCAACACCACACGAAACAAAAGGTGGGTTAAATGTCCAGCTTCCTCTCTTCCATTTGTTTTGAGAAGTCCTTCTTGCTTCTATTCACCTGTTACAAGGCATATATCTGAATTACTAAGTTCTCAAATTCCAATCATTTGTTTTCAAACCTCTTCCTTACCTTCTTCTTCCATAACCAGCTCCACAAGACATAAATAGGAAGTCATTCAAAAAACAGGAAAAAATGGAAGCCAAATACTTGACTGACAAATTGTAAGAGCTTTTTAAGCATACGGGAAAATGCAGATTGCATGCCTGTATCACAGGGTGTTAGTGTGAGAGAGAAGTAGTAAGAAAATTGGTTCTATCCTTGCACATTTTTACGCGGGGTGAACATTTTATTTTTGGTGAGTGAAATTGAAAAAAAATATCTTACTGTTAGTAGCTGAAAGCAAAGTTAAAATTCAAGAGCTGATGCTGCAAATATTCAATTTTACATGTGTAAGATAGGCACGTCATTAAATAATAAGACACAATATGTGTCTCAGCATGCTTGTCCTACTTCAGCAATTTATTGAATCTATATATACTTACCCATATAGAATAATTAGCCCAACAACCCACTGTGATCACTGAAATGATCATTATTACAGTTAGGATCAAGAAATATCCTTTCTAAAATATCAATCTAAAATTCATGGGAGAAAATTAGGGCTAAAAAAATCACACACTGATAAGAATTCTGGAAATTATATGCTGGGTGTACACAAGCTGCATATTCACTTGCAATACTTAAAAAAATGTAACCCATTACAATTTCACTAGCTAGATTAGAAGTCAAATCAGGTCTTAAAATACACCAGACACATATAAGCAAGTGATTTATCTTTTTCATTAAGATAATTTTGCCTGAAATTTCCTCTGGAAAAAAAAAATTCATAGAACAAATCTAAAAACTTGTTTAAAACCTCAAATAAAAAGAGTAAAGGGGAGAGAGGTTCTATCTCCTTTGTCATTTGGAAAACACAAAGAAACTGCATTTTAAAAAATAGTTAAGAAGCATGGCATCCCCGTGAAAAGATTAAAAAAGACACTGTCTTGTGTGTCCTGTGCTATTGTAGGTTGGAGTCTCCTACCATGGCAGACAGGTCATATGTGTTCTGTCTATGTGCAGTACATCATTGGCCATTAAATATAAAGAACTCTAAATCAGAACTTCCTATGAATTGCTATGATCTGGGAGAATTATTTGGAAAAGTATCATTACATGCTTGTCAAGTTTTTACAGTTGTATTAACATGCAACCACTATTAGACACTGACAAAGCTGGGATGTTGGATGACATGCCTTCCTTTGAGTTCCTGATTGACTACAGCCTGTTCTTAGAACTTGCCTTATCACACACCTTAGACAGTACAAATGGGACTTAGAGACACTGAGACATCACTTTTGATTGCACTGGCAGATTTTGAGTGTAGTTATGATGGGAATAGAAAGGCCTTCTCCTCTGCCATCCCTCTTTCTGTAACGAGTGGAAAGAGAATGGAAAAACACAAGCCTACTGCTTGGGCACACTGGGAATATAAACTTCTCCTAAAGTATTTCAGAGTTGCTCCCTGGAACAAAAGGGGAGTACGGAAAGGATGTCTCCTGGGAGTCATAATTCATGTTCCAGTCTGCTTATTGAATGGGGCAGCTCCTTGAAAGATTCATAGATTTTAAGGTCATTTATGATTGTCTTGCTTGGCTTGTGTGACACAAGCCATAGAATTTCATCCCTTCACTGTTGCCTTTCAACCCATTAAGATTATATATTACCACAAGTATATATGTCCTTAATGATTCTCCAGTAATAAAATAAATAAAAAATTAATGGCAGTAAACACAGCAACTTGCCTGGTGCTACTAAAGACCAGAGAGTGCAGTGTCACCTGTCAAGTTTTAAGCCATTTGAGAAGAAAAATAAATATCTAAAAATGTTTTGAATGCTCCTGATAGGCTTTCTTTGTGTAAACTGAAGGCAGTGAAGAGAAATGAGGCAGTCTGTCCTATTATCTCTCTATTTGGGGGAACAGTATCCATTCCCCCATCCGTGCTGACAGTGCCTTTGCAGGGTTATTGCCACAGATGTAAGCAAAGGGGCACAGAGAAGCAGCAGAAGTGGCAGTATTATCGTTGTAGAAGATGAATGTAGTGGCACTTCTAATTTATTTAGTATTCAGGATTTCAACTTTAATTAGGATTCTTTTGTCACATCATTCATCAAATGCACTTGAAAGAAATGGAAATTAACACCGAAGTTTCTGTTGCCTCAGGCATGCTTTTAGTACTTCTACTCGTTTTGGTTTATTGTTGTTCAGTTCAGTGAAATAGTTTACTTGTGATAGTTCACTTAGCTGTAACTGAATTTCAAAAGGAGTAGAATGAATACATGCTCTTTAAAAATGCTCTTTTGTGAAGTCTTTGTAGCTCCTAACATCTCTTTTTTGAAAAACAATTATTTTCCTCTCTCTTTTTTTTTTATGGGTGACTTCTGTGTTATGTAACGTAACATAGTACACCAGCTTTTGCCCTAAGAAGTCATTATCAAGCTAGCTAGCAGAGCAAGACTTTGTGACCACCAGAATGCTAGTAAGTCACGGACTGTCTATTACTTGTAAATTGCACTTGTGTTTAGATGAAATAATAACTTATTTGCTGAAACAATTCCTGTTTAAGATGAAGCTCAATATATCTACAATAATATTGTCTGCATGGGAAGAAGTTCCTACATTAATTATTACTCCAACTCCATGCCTGCCATTGCAAAATTTACACTGTCCTGGCATAATAGCAGCTGTGCTGATAAATGGTGCTCCTTTTATCCAGAGCTTGCACCTCATATAGCAGAGGTCCAGTCAGACATTTGAATAAAAAAAAATGTGAACCAATATTACGTTGTGGGGCTACATATCATATCAGCAAGGCTACTACTGTCAGCATAAAAATCATTAGCTGGTGTGCAAAACTCATGCTTAGTTTAAAATCAAAAGGTTTATTAAGCAAGTTTTCTGAGAGCTCTGTGATTAATGAAGCCTGGTTTGTAGTGCCTGTGGAAATGAACTGCAGAGTCTAAGCAAGTGCAAATTCTGACTGTAATTTGGAATGTGAAGGTTTCTTCCTTCTAAATTCTCTGGTGTCCAGTGAGATATGCAATTTTATGTAACTTTTCTGTAAGTAGCATCTCTTTCTCTCCCTCTTTTTTATGTTTTCTAGTTGCTGATTTTCAAAAAAAATCCATAGTCAAGTTCAAAGAAACTTTGCCCTTTTTGTATAATCTTTTCACACATACCTGAAAGTTAAATCGATGAAGTAGGAACATTTCTACATATCCACTCCCACATAATTTTTCATAGGAATTGTTGCCAGTACCCAATGGTAATATTTTGGGGGTATTTAAATCTTGCTTTCCTGTTACCAAACCTTTTGAATAGGTCTGAAATATCTCTCCAGCTTTTCACCTCTGTTGTAGGAGCTAGAAATTACACTGCAAAAAGACAGAGATTCTCTTAGAAAACATTTATTGCTGCTAGTCAGATGTATACTGAAAAGTTATAACTATCACAAGCCTGCAACACGACCAGTGCTTTGAAATTAGAGATAGGTTTGTGCTCTAAGAAATGTTTAGCACATTTTTCAAATGAGCCATAATATGATAAATAAGAAACATTTGAGAATACCAGGATTACTATAAACTCATCTACCTCTTGGCTGAATTAATGAAACATTTCCGCTAAGTCAATAAGTGGGACCAAACTCCTCACAGGTTTTTGACCACCACCAAGGAAACAAGCCATTTTGCATGCCATCATTCAAATACGAGAAACTAACATGTTTCAGGACCCTTTCTTCGCACTGACTGACTTCTGCAGTATTTTAACTCTGAACTGTAATACAGTATTTCTAAGAAATCAGAATATACATTCATATGTATAATGTAAATAAAAATAATAGAGTCTATATGTTTGAGTAAATTCAGTTAGTTATATGTTGTTTCAAATAACTGGTACACTGAGACACAAGTATATTGATGAAATTATTATGGAGATCAACTTAGTCTTAAGGAAAAAACCTGGCAGCAGAAACTGTGGTGATGGCTAAAAGATCTCTTTTATAATAGGACATCATGAACGCAGATTTTGTGGGTGCCTAAAGCCAGTTCTGAGTATAAATAAATTGTAGCTCTGAGAATATTATCTATGCCTTGTACTTCAGAGCTGTCAGTCAGTATTTTTGATCATTAGCCATCTGTGATTATTTTAATTTTTGCCAGCAGGAGAAGGAACTCTTTTCCACCAGGGAGCTGTGTTATTACAATATAATTTATATGTAAAGAGCTCATTTCATTAGAGGGAAAAAAGAACTTTTTACATAAGCTTTTTTTAAAAAAAAGTTTGAAAGAAACTTGTAACATTAAAATATGTATTTTGCATTTCTTTTTTTATTGATATCTGTGCTGTGGTCCGTGTAAAAACAATTAACATCTTACTGGTGGGTTAACAGTAATGTTGTCTTTAGCTGAGTTTTCATTTAGCATCCAGTATGGAAGATCTAGAAACTGAGTCAATCATGGTCCTGAAGTATTTAACTAGAGATGTTGCTACTTTTCAGCTCCACTTGAAATTACTGCATTTTAGACCCTCGCTATGTCTTTACTACATGCTTGTTAAAATCCTTGCAGGGTCATTTCAGGTTTACCTTCCATCAGTCTACTGAAAGAATGAATTTATAATGACCTTGTTTTTACTGGGAATGACTTGCTGAAGTGAAAATGCTGCATCTCCCTGATTTACTAAAATGAAACTCTGCCCAGTGTTATAGTATAAAGATCTATTTTTATTGATATTGTAAAGGCTGACATTATAAACTGAGTTAAATTGGTTCATAAGAATACCAACATAAAATAAATCAGTTTATAAACTTTACTTAGCTAATTCAGATTTTTTTTTTCAAACTATCCCTGTTTGTCAGTGGTGCCAAGTACCTGTTTGTCACTATTTTCGGCCTCAGGTCTTGAAGGCCTTACAAATTTGAAAGTATTCAGGTGAACATAAAAGTAAAATTTGCATCATGATGCCTCTGGTTAAGATCTTCAAAAGGCAATGGAGTTCTGTGTATACCCAGAATAGTTCCTATGCTTTTGTATGTGTACACAGTAGTCTTCTGTTTCATGCACCATAACTGTGGTACAGATAATGTCTGTATTTTTAGCTCTTCTTTCACAGATCTGCAAAAAGCCAGTTCTAAAGCAGTGAAAATTGACTACTGCAGTTGAGTTGTCTTTTCTGGGTATAACTAAGCTTTGAGGCTGTGATTACATTAAGTTCTCAAAGTAACTTACATTATGTATTTGACTCCTGAATTTGAATCAATTCCATGATCTAACATATAAGGTCAGATGAATAGTCACTGTCAATTGTACACATACTTCAGCATTTGCAAAGCATTTCTGTTTTACCCTGTGTGATCATCTGGTTTTATGACAGACAGATATGCTGCACATGACAGCTCTTCCAACATCTTTAATCAGTAGGACGAGGTGAATTTTAGTAAGCAGTGTGAGAATTAGTTATAAAAGCTCTCTAATTAAAATTAAAAATACTCACATTGTGAGGACATATGATTTTTCTCTATAGTTGCATTATGAAGCAAACAGTAAGAAGGAAAAAGATACATTTAAATAGAAAGAAAATTTTAATGCAATAATTAGTTACTTGTACTAGCAATTGCAATTGGACTCAGTGTTCAAATCTTACATTCCCCAGTACATTGGGTTCCCGCACACGTGTCACCTTACAGTTGTACCAACAGATTCTTCACAAGGAAATCCCTAGGCAGTAGTAGTGATTGAAATGATTTCTTTTTTTTTGCCCCTCCTCACTCTCTTTTTTGATGTCTAGTGAGGGATGTACTTTTTAGCATTTTCACTGCTGCACAATAGAAAGTTCTCTCTTCATTTCATAAACATGCAGTAATACTGTTTGTGCAACACAGCAAGAGCAAATATGTAAGGCAAAAGACCTGTCTTGAGAATCTGATAACCACACTACAAATAATGGAGTGCGGCGTAGGGAGATGGGTTACCGCAGGTTACCTCTTGTCCAGTTCCATGAAGTGAGAGCTCTCCTGGACCTCCATCTCTGAGTCAGCTTTTTGCAGAAGGAGCCAAAGCCGTTATGCGACTCACAGCAATGTAAAGAGGAAGAGCTGGGACATTCACTTCAGAATGTAGGGGTGATCTAATATATAACACTAATGTAGACACATTGCAGCTCCCCTGAGATCTCTCCTTCTCTGCCGTATTCACTGAAGTTGGCCAGTGTGTGGCTGATATGACGATAGGCATAGGTCATGCACACTTACATCGCAAATATATAAATCACCTTCTTCTTAAGAAATAGCCTAAAAATTGACAGTTAAAAGGTTTAATGAAGATAACATTCCGTAATCTTCTATGAATATATGATAAGTTTTGGATAAAATAATAGCTTGTGATTTGTGTATTAAACAAAGTAATAGAAGAGGTTTTCTACATTTCTGACAAAACTGCCTTCATAACTATCCTGGTTCTGTTAAACAAAAATATCCTTGGGGCAAGCTGAAAGTAATTCACTTTTTACCTCTTCATTGCCAAATCTGATTTGATTTGATTGAATCTATCTTTATCCTCATGTGGCTCCTGGAGCACTCACAAACTTTCATAATTCCAGTCTATCAGGGCAAATCTGCAAGTAAAAAAGTCACTTTTATCAGCAGGTATTCAATGAATGGCAGGTGGCAAATAAAGCACTCAGTGAATTGTTTTAATTGCATTTCTCTCCCATCTCCCAGAACTTGAGAAAGTTTTAGAAAGCTGGAGAGGAGCAAGATAGATTTATCTGCTGCTTTCATTTTTTTTTCAAACACTGCTTGCTTTCACAAAAGACTTGCTGATATAATTTCACTGCCTTTCATGTATGGGTGATATTTAAACTAGTATAACAAAGGGTATATTGTAGTGCAGTAGAGATGTACATCACAACAAATATGAAAGCTGCACCTACTCAAGAATATGAAGAAGCTTTTAACCTGAGACAGTTGACATAGAGGGCCTAATAAAATCCTTTACTCTTGGGAATTAAATAGAAATTAAAGTTAGCAGGTTTAGCTGTGGTTATGTTTTCTGTCATTGATTCATTTCATAGAATTATGTTAATACAGTGCTACAAGAAAATAATTAACTGGAAAATTCAGTGTTCAGCTCAAAACCTTGTTTGACTTACACCATTGTTCTTACTATTTTTCCTTGCTTTCATGCAACAAAGAGAGCACAGAAGATAATGCATATCCTGTATTAATGAGTATTTCAGGTTAGGCTGGAGATTACTGAGAAGAGTAAACATTCTTCAGTGAATGAAGCTGCTGAAGTCCCTACACATGATCTTCGTCTATGGCTGCAGCAATTTAAAAAACTCATTTAATTTCAAAATAATAGTGTTTCTTTATTTTCAAGACTTTCGACTGGGATGTCTAGATTTGGTAAATTTAGTGAAATACCAGCTATCCATATGGGAATATGTGAAGGAATCTTTTGGTGTATAGCTATGGCAAGAAGATTTATCCTATACTAATTTTATAATGCTGAAGTATCTCCATAGAGCCATAAAGAGTGTAGTCTGGAGATATGAGCAGACTGAGGATCAAGGGTTGGTAATTATGCATTCTTGTTTGATCTTCTTTGCAAAGTGACGTGAGTGATACCTGCTTGTTCCTAAGAAAACTATGTGAAGCTTTAGGCAGTAAGATTAATTGTGATAAAGGAAAATTAAAGGAAAACATATGGATAAAGGGATCGATTAAAAATGAGTGAAACTAGAACATGACTTGTCTTTATTATTCTGAATTCACATGGAGACTGTGTGTCTGAGACTTGTTCCATTATTTGAGTTTTAATTGTCCAATATTGCATAGCATGAATTTCTGCAACATGCAGTTGTCTTTAGATGGCATTTGCTCTCTGCAAAGTGTGTCATCCTGTACTAAACAAAAAGAAAATTATCTGAGAATACTTTTTTTCTAAAATCAGGAGTGAACCAATGTTTCAGGACCAAGCCAACGCTTCAGGGTAGTCACCTCCAATCACCTTGGAGATTTTCCACATAGATAAGAATGGTGTTGGTTCTGCTTTTCTATGTTTTTTCCTTCCCACTTCCTTCACTCTGGCTTTGCAGCTCTCCTCCATGTCTCTTATTCTATTAAACCTGTAGCCGTAATATGCTTTCTATCAGGGGAAGTACCAATTTGATTTCTTTCTGAATTGATGTTAATATTTTATCCAATTGTCTGAGATCTAACTGTTACATTTTCCAGCTTCTAGACTTTAAAATGAAATAAAAATGCTTAGAAAAATGTTTTTACTACAATCTAGCTTGCCCACCCAATGCTCATGTGCTTCATACGTGTGTGTTAACTGTCAGGACCTGGGATTCCATAGCCCATAGAAAGGCCACAAGAGAGATTTTCCTTCAGAAGCTTGAAGGTGTCCTCTTGCTCCAGTTCTGAGAGAGGTGGATGGTGTGTGAAGAGATGAGGACTAATATATTTTCCTTTCTATTTTCAATTAAATGTATAACCCACTGAAGGGGATGACATGCTCTTCCTATGGTTCACATGCAAGCCTCGAACTCAGAAGAGAAGGGTGCAATATCCTACTCTTCTACAGACATCTTGAGCAAGCAATTTGATGTTTCATTTCCCCATCTCTGAAAAAGGCATCTCTTCACCTGTATTGTAAGGATTTTATTCAGGTAAGGATATGTAAATATTAATGTTATTAAGATGTTTATATTTAAGATATACACATATAAGAACTTCTCAAGATGTCTGTATTTAATAATTTTAGCTAGAGACTGTAGCCTATATTCAAGTCTGAGTTTACAGTGTTTACTATATTAGGAATTTTGCTTGACTAAGAATGAAAAAAAAATGAGTTATTACTCTGAAACTTAACAAGATACTTTTATTCCTACTTTGTGGTAAAGTAGGAAGTTTAGTTCCAAGGCCAGTAGCAACCAAATGTATTATTTAAAAAGGAAACAAAATGCAGCCTGCTGGGCATTCATTTACTTAAAGGAGTTCTTTGTATTTACAGTTCTAGAGAAAAAAGATTTCCTTGTAAGACATTCAGTAAATACTTTAAAGCATACAGGATTTCTGCTTACTAAAGGGAGGCACCAGAGAGATTACTCAAAGGAGAACGGAAACAAGCAATAATAAGATATAATGGGGAAAATTCCTACCATCGTAGTTCAAGAGGAAAGACAGTCACTTTCAAAAGATAATTAACAACTTTGGGGGACTGAAATCACCTTCAACAGACACTCTGGGACATTTGCTTTCCTAATCTGTGTTTCTCAATTTGTCATCTGAAGTTAGATAGTTATGAGTTTGCCCATTTCCCTCCCACCCCTTTTTTATTCTACTGTTTCTTGAAAAATGTATCCAGTGTAATATCATAGAATTATAGAATGGTTTGGGTTGGAAGTGACCTTTAAAGGTCATCTAGTCGAAGACCCCTGCAAGGAGCATGGACACCTTTCAACTAGATCAGGTTACTCAGAGCCCCGTCCAACCTGGCCTTGAACATTTCCAGGGAAGGGAAACAGAGCCCACCTCTCCGGGCAACCTGTTTCAATGCTTCACCACCCTCATAATAAAAAAAAAAATTACCTTTGTCTAGTCTAAATCTACTCTCTTTTAATTTAAAACTATTACCCCTTGTCCTGTCACAACAGGCCCTGTTAAAAAGTTTCTCCTCATCTTTCCTCTAGGCCCCCTTCAAGTACTGGAAGGTTGCAATGAGGTCTCGCCAGCGTCTTCTCTTCTCCAGGCTGAACAGCCCCAACTCTCTCAGCCTGTCTTCATAGGAGAGGTGCTCCAGCCCTCTGATCATCTTCATGGCCCTGCTCTGGACCCTCTCCAACAGGTCCATGTCCTTTTTATGTTGGGGGCTCCAGAGCTGGACTCAGTACTCCAGGTGGGGTCTCATGACAGCAGAGTAGAGGGGCAGAATCGCCTCCCTCAACCTGGTGGCCATGCTTCTTTTGATACAGTCCGTGATGTGACTGGACTTCTGGGCTGCAACCACATATTGAGGGCTCATGTCCAGCTTTTCATCCACTAGTACCCTCAAGTCTTTCTTGATGGGGCTACACTCAATCCCTTCATCGCCCAGCCTGCATTCATACCAGAGGTTGCCCTGGCTCAGGTGCAGGACCTTGCACTTTGTCTTATTGAACCTCATGAGATTCACATAGGCCCACTTCTTGAACTTGTCCAGGTCCCTCGGGATGGCATCCTGTCCCTCAGATGTGTTGACTGCACCACTCAGCTTGGTGTCATCAGTGAACTTACTGAGGGTGCACTTGATCCCACTGTCCATGTCATTGATGAAGATATTAAACAATGTTGGTCCCAATATGGATCCCTGAGGGACACCGCTTGTCACCGATCTCCATCTGGACAATAATATATTCCATTATAATGGAATATAATATAATTCCAATATAATTCCATTAGCTACGATTCTCTTTTATCCCCCAAATCCTCATGCTTTCCTCCTCCAAGTTTGTTACTGATAGTTTCACTGAGTCACTATGAAATAATTTCACAGAAATGTACTCTGAAATGGCCAGAGTACTCAAGAGCAGGAGAATTATATCATAGAATCATAGAATCATAGAATGGTTAGGGTTGGAAGGGACCTTCAAAGGTCATCTAGTCCAACCCCCCCTGCAAGGAGCAGGGACATCCCCCACTAGATCAGAGCCCCATCCAGCCTGGCCTTGAATGTTTCCAGGGATGGGGCATCCACCACCTCTCTGGGCAACCTGTTCCAGTGATCTACAACTCTCATGGTGAAAAATTTTTTCCTAATGTCCAATCTAAATCTACCCCCCTCTATTTTAAAACCATTACCCCTAGTCCTATCACAACAGGCCCTACCGAACAGCCTCTCCCCATCTTTCTTGTAGGCCCCCTTGAGGTACTGGAAGACCGCTATCAGGTCTCCCCGGAGCCTCCTCTTCTCCAGGCTGAACAGCCCCAACCCAAATGCATTTTATGACATTGTAGAAAGTTTTTAAAGGATTTAAATTATTTCTTACTTTTGTCTTTTCATTGCCCTAATGAGAAAAAGAAAAAAAAAACAAAAACAAAACCAAAAATAACCACGCTTTCCCACATTCCCTCTTTCAATGTCTCCTCAGCCAGACTACAATTCTCCAGAGTCGATTTTCCTAATAGAGTCCTCCCTGACTATGTTGGACAAATGTCATGTCCCCTGGCTCTCTCCATCTTGTAATGAAAATAGACCTATTGCCAGCTACACCTTACTGATTGCTTCCTACCTGCTGCTAAGGATAATTTGTGCAGCGTAAATGAAGACTTCAGTAGCTGCTGTAGGAAAAAAAGCTACAAGAAGGGACTGCTATTCAGCACTCACATAAAACAGTCAGTAAAGAAACAGCTCTGATTAGCTGAAAATGTGTAGTGTGTAAAAGATCTTTAAGTTTTCACAATCTTCATTGTGATCTTTAAGTTTTTACAATCTTAATTGTATCAGACATCATAAATGTTTCAACCTGAAAAATGAATCATGTGTTTGCATCTTTTAATTTGCTCATTCCCATACCGAGAATTTATGTGTATTTGTTTTCTTTTTTGTTCTGGCAAATATGTATTACTGGATTGTTTTTTATTGTTTGAAAGTAAGCAATAAAGGAATTTGCCATTATTACTCCCAGTTGTGACCATTTAGAATGCTGATGTTCATACTTGTTAGTTGCCCCCAAATATACTTTCAGATAATCTGAAAGAATGAAGGGGACAACGGCATTACATGTGAATTACAGTGGGAAACTGAAACATCGGCACTTCCAGACAGCAAAGCTCTCTGCTCTGTACAGCTTCAGATCCACCTGGTTTGCCTCATCCCTCCTATGCAACAGGTCATACTGCCTCCTGTTTGTCCCACGGTGTGAGAACAGTATGACACACATGTGGGAGCAAAAGCATTTATCATTTACTTTTCGCCATTCACTGTTTATAGAGAAAGGAATACATGTTATTTCTAGCTGCTAAAGAACTGCTGTTTTATTTTACATCTATTTTCTTGGCACAGCCTGGGATTTAATTGGAAAGTACAGGGAGTAGAGGTGGAAACAGTCACTAGGAAACTAACTACCACTAAGGAAATACATTGCCATTGTGCTGAAGAACCAGCTGACAAATCCTACATGAGACATTAAGTGCATTTTCTAGACTAGAAATTCAGATATGTTTGGATAATTACCTAACCTTTTACCTGCAGACTACACATACAGCTTTCATTTCTGCCTTCTGCAAAGAGAGAAGTAAAAGCACTGCATCAATAAGAAGTGTATTTTACATAGCAAATCACTCGATCCCTTTCTTTGTCTCATACGTTAGGGTCTTCTCCCATACAGACGCATGTGAGCACATACATTTTCCTTTTGTCTGTTCTGAGTAATATTTGAAGCATCTGCCAATCCTAGTTTAAAATACTTTCTGCAGTTTGACAGCTAGCATTTCATCTTGATGCTCTCTAATTATCCTTCCAAATTTGTCTCTTTTCACACTTCTCACCAGCCTCCTCAAAAAATTGTTTAGACATTGTAAACTGCTGGTCCATCTTCCAAGTGATACTGCTCTTTAACATGCCTAGGCACTCTTTCTCCTTTGATTGCTTTAGCTCTTTTCTCCTCTAAAGATACAATAATCTAATTCATAATGCTTTTTCTGAGGCTCAAAAAAAAGACCCCTTTGCATACACCACTGACCAAACTGTAAACCTTTTATTCACCTGAGTGCTTGGACAACAGCAGAAGCTCACCAAAATGAAAACAGATCCACAAGTCAGTCTGAAGTGCCCATAGCCTTAAAACACGCAACTTCAGTCCACATGAAGAGAAATGAAGCAAATGCTCCGCGTTATAATCACTGAAGGTTTTACTGAGCTCCCATAGGACCTGAAAGGTCCTGAAAGATCGGAAAGGCCCCAGCCTGCTTTGGGAATCATAGAATCATAGAATAGTTGGAAAGGACCTTTAAAGGTCATCTAGTCCAACACCCCTGCAAGGAGGCGGGACATCTCCAACCAGATCAGGTTGCTCAGAGCCCCATCCAACCTGGCCTTGAATGTTTCCAGGGATGGGGCTTCCACTACCTCTCTGGGCAACCTGTTCCTGTGTTCCACCACCCTCATTGTAAAAAATTTCTTCCTTATGTCTAATCTAAATTTACCTCCTTCTAGTTTAAAACCATTATGATCTATAAGCTTCCTCTTTTTTTCAGGCTTGAGACTACTCAGCCAGTAACACTGAAAGACTTGTAAGACAGTAAGATTCTCCCCTCCATCCTTCATCCACGTTGCAGCAAGTCAACCTGTGTTTGCAGGTTTTACCAGTTAACTCTTTACTTTTCAACATGTGTGAATTCATCAAAAGTTACAGAAGTTTGATTTGTTTTGTGTCTCTTCCAGTGAGCAGTGCCTGGAAAGGACATCACTTCCAAAGCAGATTTATCAGCAGCATTACTCCTGTCCTGAATGGTGAGTGGTTTACCATTGTTTTTGAGGTTCTTTTGAGGTTCCCATGGTTCAGAAGGCTTGGAGTGTCATTTCAGTGCATTGGGTGTAATTTCTGTTCAACTGTAATCCCAGTTCTGGGGAGCTCTGGACCCCAGCAGCGGGAAATTGTGCTCCTGTTCAAACCCATCCGCATCTTTCCTAACATTAAGATCATTGTTTATCTCCTAGTATTGGAATGAAACCAACCCAAACACTTCAAAGCATTAGTTGTTTTTCTTTTGGATTTACAGCAGTTTTCATCTACCTCTTGAAGATGATGTTACGGGGACTTAAAAAACCCCATAGTAATAATAGTACTAATAATACTGAAACCAACTCCATGAGTTTTCCATGCATTGAGAGAAAAAGGACAGTAGCTGTCAATACTGTTAAAAATAGTTTATCTACTGTCTGATTTACCCTTCTGGGGTTATAAATGTTGACAAGCTAACATCAGGGCGAAGGTAGATCGGTCTGTCAAGTTTCTATTTTCTGCTTCTTGCTCTTCCACAAAGTACTACAGAGACTGATTGATTTGATTTTAAAGAGTTCAGTTACATCACGGTGACACAGTCTTCAATATGAATTAAAAGAGCAAAATTGTTTGTTTAACTTGTTTTCATGTTGACAGGATCTTTGCACTCCAGGCAATCACTTTGTTTTTCTTACAGCTTTGCTCTTTAGCCACCCAAATGTGCAATGTCACTCAACCTTGTCATACGCTTTTCTTGATGTTCCCTATTAGTCTCTACCACACTTTTCAGCAATCTAACAAATGTGGATACCCTTTAGTCAGTCAGCTGCTTTGGTTGTTTGCCATTTTAGGCTTTTTTTCCTGATGATGTACTAAGGGGATTTCTTAGTGCACATCAACTTTACTCTACTTCAGCTGACGCTTTGAGAGAGAAGTTACCATAAGTATGATAATTCAAATAAATTATTGTAGACATCCAAAATCAAAATTACACATTTGAACTGTTACACACAGTTTAATTTTGACTCAGCTCCAAACTTTTTGAGGGAATTAGGAAGCAATAATCCCATTCGGGGTCTTGCTGAGCTTGACTTCTTCTGAAATGAGATTTAAATGTTTTCAGAATAAAAACTATCCAAAATTTTGAGCTTCTTTTACACACTGAACTGTCCTGTTGAACCTTTCCGTCTTATCTCTTGCAAGTGCATTTTTAATCTGTCTTACCCCATCTTCTATATTCATGTTAGTATGACATTCAAATTCATATGTGCACCAACGGTTATTTTTATATAGAGAGAGAACTGAGATGAAATTATCAAAAAGAATGCACAAATAAAAGTATATAATCCAGCACTGAAGACATCGAAAACCAAAAGGTTTCAGACAAATTACGTATGATACAGGAAGGCTCTGACATGATATGGTGACCTAGATTAGATTTCTGACCGAAAGTCAAGGCAAAGCTATGTGGAAGCAAAAATTATAGGTTTACTTAGGGAAATTTTAAGCCAGTAATGTTGGGTTCTTTTCTTTAAATTAATGACTCCTCATGTGTAAAAGCTTGGAAATGGATCGTGAAGTCATCAGAACTAAAAAAAACCTATTAGAATCTATTGTGTACATATAAGCTTTTATTAATGAAATTATTTAACTTTTGATGTTTAAATCTCAATGTGTTTAAATGTCAATTATGTGAGTGAGTTTTATCAAGTACTTAAGCATTAAAGTCATGTAGACTGGTTAGTCGTACAAATGCAGAGTTCATCATTGTCTTTTCTCAAAAATGTGACCTTAAAAGGCTAGGCTCTTTCAAAACTACATAGTTGCAAAGAAATTTTAATCCTAGCAAAGTTCTACTCTTTGCAGCTGCATTTTTGCTGATTCTCTGAAGTCAGAGTTAATTGACAGACAATTTGTCCTATGGACTTTAAATAACATACTGAAAATCTCTGTTTTGGGGAAAGGCGGGTTTAAAGTTAATTATTCCCCAAAATGACTTCTTCAAACTAAGTACTAGAGCTGGCAAAAATATGCCATTGAATAAGACTTCTTTTTGTGGATTTTTTGTTTTGTCTAGTGTCTAAGACACTGAATGTGAAAGTCCTTTTAGTGGAATAAGATCTAGTTCTTGGCCATAATGAAATACAAACCACTGATAAGTTAATCCTTTTTATTTTGGCTACCTGAGCTTCTCTAGTTCACTTTTCAAAAACAGATTAGAAATCTGGGTTAAGCAGGCACAATTCCTAAATAGGAATAGCTAATTATGATATTTTGGTTTTGATCTTAGACTTTTTAGGCTCTTCAGCATTTCTGATCTGTAGTTATATCTTTGAGTGTAAACAGCTTTTTTATTCTTCAGGTCTGTGACACTCTTTTCTCTGCTTTAAACCAAGCTCCCTCTGAGCTGGAAGGCAGGTTTCATTGAACACCTGAGATCTTTTACTCTGACCTTCTAGTTAACTAAGTGATCTTCTAGTGGTTTTTCGCCATAGTGTCAGCATTTTTCTCTTCAGCTTGCATTTTTGCTAATTTCTTTTGGGTTTTTTTACTTTTTTTTTTAATAATTCCATAATATCATGAACCAGATTAGAATATCTTTTCTTTATGCATTTGCTTCTTATGGTAAATTATTTCCATATTTCTCAGTAGCAGCTGCTTCTTACTTCAAGGTAAGATTTAATTTCTATGGCCAATACCACAGCTTCCTAGAATGTTCTTTTGCCATTTTTTTCCCACTGAGCTTAAACTGGAAATCCACATCCGTCATTAGATATGTCCTGAAAATAAATCTCTGTAGATTTTCTTCTATTTCATCTGAGGTTCTCTCTTTTTCCTCTCAACTCTCTGATCAGAAGAGAATAAATTCTGCAGCACGCATAGATGTAAACTTTCTCTGGGTTGCTATAACCCTAGTTTCTTTGAATTTTCACCATTTCTTTGCCCTATGAAGTTATGTTGGTGCTTCATTTGCTTTAAAATTAAGTGGAAATTTACAAATATATGTTTCACGTGGCTGTCTTAAATGAAGGGCAGTGGTTAAGCTGCCATGTGTCAAGATGCTTTAACAGAAGTTAAATATTAATTAAATGTATTTATTACATTTAGTGTGGTGATGACGTAGTCCTAAATTTAAAAGACACACCTGTTGAAATATGTATGGACCTACTGAAATATACTTAGTGTTGTAGCATAAAATGGGAACAATTAATTAAATAAATC
>JAAGAY010135839.1:0-39042 GCA_011801015.1 Ardeotis arabs
ACATTAGGAAAAAATTTTTCACCATGAGAGTTGTAGATCACTGGAACAGGTTGCCCAGAGAGGTGGTGGATGCCCCATCCCTGGAAACATTCAAGGCCAGGTTGGATGGGGCTCTGAGCAACCTGATCTAGTCAGGGATGTCCCTGCTTCTTGCAGGGGGGTTGGACTACATGACCTTTGAAGGTCCCTTCCAACCCTAACCATTCTATGATTCTATGATTCTATATGAAATGGAGCCACGGTATTTCACTAGTAAGGAAGGAATTCACAGTTATTCTGAGATATTCTGAGTTCCTGCTGGAACTTTCCTTTATACATTTATGGGTGTTATATTTGCTTGTTTGTGACTTATCATCACTCCTGGGATAAACCTCAGTGTATGTTAGCCACGGTGTAGAATGATGCAGAGAGCGTCTTGGAAGCGGTGAACGTCCATGGACATGGGAGAGAGAACTCCTTGTCAGCTTGCTGGGGGTACAACCAGGATGAGAGATAGTGGAGTGGCCATGAAGATTGCAATTCTCTTCCTAAATCACTCTGCCAATATAAGCTACATTTCTGCCTCAGGTAGCGTATACGTGATTATCTGACCTGTCCCGCCTCCCCTACCAGAAGAGGGCTGTGTCGGGCTGTGGGAAGGGCAGCTTCGTGAAACTCAGATGTTTTTCTCTTTCCGATCACTCTCACTTCTTCATTCTGTAAAACCCAGAGGCACATTCATTTTAGATTCCTTACACTTTAATAAATGAACCAATAAGAATTGCACCGAGAGAACTAGAGCTTCCAGAAAGAAACACTACGATCCATTTAAAAAATATTTTGGTAATTTTTAAGTGTAAATAGTGAGACACAATGGAGTAGGACAGTTTTATTTTTTGTAACTGCTAATTTGTGCTCTTTATATTATTTTATTTTAGACAGCAAAGCTCTTTAAGGATGATTACTTCATTCATCTTCGGTCTGTGAGGGCCGGGTGCTGAGTGAGAAAGGAGAATTGAACGTTTTTATGTGTATAGGCTATCAGCACGCTTAGCCTAGTCCTCCGGCACACGCCATCAGCGGTCACGTGAATCTACAAACTTTGCTTGTTTTTAAAAATTATTTTGACAGATGGCATATGCACGGGCAATTTAAAATCTGACTTTTATCATGTGCTTGTGATTCTTTGTAAATAATTGCATAGTTTCTTCTGAAGAAATAACATATCAGATGACATCTGATGTTCTGCGTAGTTCAGTCTATCACAGATCAGTGTCTCTGTTAAAGCAAGTCTTCCTGCGTGTTGTGTTTTATTATACAGCAGCGTTGTGTGTAATGATGACTTCCTTTTGTGTTGTGCTATAGCAAAGCAGTTACTGAAATCTACTGTGTGCTTTACCACCTGCCAGATTTCATGCACCAGCATTTTTCTTTTCGTTTTCTTTTCCTCCTTGGCTCGCTGACAGGATTGCACAGCTTGCTGTCCCATCTACTCCGTTACTTGGAAGGAGAGAGCGGAGTATCAGGGCAAAACCGAAGCCGTATAAAGCCGGTAAAACTTCATATACGTGGGCAAGAAGGCCTTCGTACGTACTCACGAGAACTCCAAATACACTCCCGGGGTGGCTCCTGGCACTGGGCGTGAGCTGGTGCCCGCTGTAGCCCGCTGGTGTCCGTTTGTCCCATGGAACGGTCTTGCATTGCCTAAACGTACATCACTTTTTGTTCTCTGGTTTAATCTGTTGCTTATTATCTGCGCTGCACTTTCGTAGCTCACATCTCCACGTCTTTGCTCTCCATTTCTTCTCTTTTGATCGGGCATAACTGTTCTGAATTGGGATCCGTATTTTCCGTGACAGCACGCGCTTTGCAGCGGCTCTGGTCCTGCAAGGTCTCTGCCTTCAGAAGAAGCCTCTGAAGTCAGCACCAGCTGCGAAAGTTCATGCATGTGGGATAGATTTTTATATTATTAAATGTCATTTACCATAAAGTAGGAGTTTAGTCTCGCTTATTAAAATATAATAAAATGATGCAAAATCAATACTGGAGAGGAAATTTAAACCCACTGTGCAGTGTTCAGAGTTAATATTTCACCTTATTTTATATGAGTGCTGCATCGTAGTGAAGAAGTATTCTCAAGTACTCAAGTTTTACGTAGTGGGGGGAAGTGATAAGTTATTTCCTTGTCCTGTGAAGCCAGAAAAATTGCAACACTGGTTTTGAGAATAAGTAATGTTTTAGTTGAAAGTACAGCTGGATGTTATCTGCCAATATTTATGTCTTGCAGGACCAAAGTTCCTTTGCTGCTCTCCAGAAGTGTGGACTACAGGTAGAAAATCAGAGGCTATCATTGTCTCTAAGCATAAATCCAACTGGAAGTGAAGAACCTGGAACTTGACTTGAGTCGCTGGGTAAGTTGAAGTCCATGACCTTAACTTACGGTGAACATCAGATGCTTCTCTGATGTTTTCCTTTGGCTCTTGAGGTTACCTAGGTGCAAAAGCTCATCTGTTGCAATTTCCCTCAAATACCTTAGTCTTGATTCAGGAGCTGTCTGTCTTTCAGGCTGGAATGCTGGAGAGTCTCCCCAGCTTACCTGCCTCGTGGTGTTTGCAAAGTCTGCAAGAGGCACAGGACCCTTTTGCACCTGAAAAAAAAATAAAAATCTGTATCATACAGATCTCCTGTGTCCTGAGGGATGTCAGGACTTTCCCGCTGTGGGCAGTTCTTCAGCGATATCCCTCTACCTGCCTTGTGAAGCTGTTCTCCCATGCATAAAATAATTCAAGACTTGCGTTGTTTTTACAGAGGAGGAGTGGAAGGGGGCAATGCCGTAAGCGTTGTTCTGGAGATGGTGCTTTGTGAGGGGTGTGGGGGAGTCCTCTGCCTCTGGGGTTTCCTGTGGCCTCACAGAAGCATCTGGAGGTTGTAGGCTCCACTCCAGGGAGTCAACACATAGAGGTCATTTGGCTTTACCTGAGACATTGCCCTGCACTTCACTGCTAGAGACGTAAAGACAACTTAAGCTCTCCTGAGGTTTGCATAGCTGTTAAACATGTCCTGTAAACAGACTTTGCATGTAGAACATGGAAGGAGGGCTGATAATTGAATTTCCAGGACAGAAACTATGTTAGTACATCCTCACTGATGTGCTGGAGCTCCCAGATGCAATCAAGAGCAGAACGAGCGTGATTTCAACTGTTTCTAACCCAATTTCCTTGCAGCACATGACTACAGATACCACCCTGTGAAACCCAAACCTTAGCCGTTAGACGTGAGCGCTGTTGGTGCTGTTTGGAGCTGTAAAGCACTGCAGGAGTTTATGTATGTGCATGGGCTTGGATGTCGATCATGGCAAGGGGTTGTCAGTTCTGCTTTGTGTTTTGGACCTTCACACAGCTCCCCAGCAGAACTAGGTTATTACATGGAAAATGTGGCCACTTGGGGCTTGTCTGTCCTAAGAAAGAAACAGAAGAGCTCAATGTTAGCTGGTGTTCTGGCTCCTGTTCCAGGTAGGCTAAATCGTACCATACATCTTGCCTCTCTAGAGTCACACTCTCTTTTTGGAATATCCATATGTATTTGAACTTCCTGCTCGCTCGGATGCTTGGGGAGGAGGCATTGAGTCTTTGCAGGTTTTTCCTTGTTGTGTAAATGCAACAGCTGCTGATAGAGCGTGCTTCATCTCCGGGTGACCTAAGGGGGTCCAAGCAATTCCAAAGACTTTGGAAGTGCGTAGATGCTTTTGAGTTCCTTGTGGGAGTTACAGTGCCTTTTAGCCATGGCTGCACGTCGTGTGTTCCTTGATACCAAAGAAAGGGTCCTGTGTGGAAACAGTGAAGGACGTGAACACTTCATTCAGAGACGGTTGGACACAACAAAATTGTTGAAGATATTCAGCAGCTGTGTAAGAAACTGCGATGTGATTTAACGATATTCCAAAATATGAAGCAAGAAATAAATCTTTGCTGTGTTACATGTTCATGGCAGAAGTGTAGGGCGCATGTTCACCCTGGTGCTGAGGTCAACTTAGCAGCACGCACTGAGCTCCAGGCTGTTACATCTCTGCCGCCAGCAATATCTGATGAGGCAGCTTACAACTAGCCTGGGAATGTCTGCGTTCTCCTGTTGTCATACACATATAGACAGCTGGACATACACGTTTCATTAAATTTCTTTAAATATAATCACATCAAATGCGCTGATGCATAGTGGTCAAAATTGGTGCAGATGACTCTCTGGGAAGATGAAGGGGAAACACCAGTTAAGTGGGAGTGGGCATGAGTTGGACAACAGCACAGCTTCTCATCGCACAGCTGTGTAATGCAGTATGTCCTTGGTTTGTTATGTTAAATCCTCTCTTGTCACAGAAATCCTCAAAACATCCCTTTAGTTGATGATCTGAGAAGTCCTAAAGGAGACTGCTAGTTAATGTAAGGTGAGTAATTTGCATCCGCTGATGCATGACTTTGGAATTTGTCCCTGTGTCTCCTCTGATTGTAATGATGAGAACATACTCTTCTTAATTTGTTTCCCATAGGACATTTTTTTTTCCCTAAAATCTGATATAATCCTTGACTGCTGATCTGTAGAATTCTACAATAATCTGTTTATGATAATGTCTCTTGAACTGATCATTCAAAGCCTTAGAAACTGCAGAGTGTTCCTAATTGATTTCTCTGAGACCCTGTTCATTCCACTTCTGTTTTTTCTTTCTTCTTTTTCAGTGTCATCATTGCATCTGTTTGTTCTCATCCTCTCTTCCCCCCTCACTAATTATAGATAGGGGAAATAAAAATCTAACCTTGATGGAAATTCATTAATATTAAAATATTCCCTAGATAAGCCTGTAAATCTCTGAACTGCATAGTTTGTCCGTACCTTCCTCAAGAATTCGCCTTTGGAGTGAATGCAGATCTGCAGTACAAATTAGTAATCGTTTCTTGTATATTTAAATTTACTTTTCAACTTAGAAACCTGAACAAAATTTCTGGTTTAATGCTGAGAATTGGCAGGGATGAACGACTCCAGTCTTAAGGAAAAATGAACAAATAACTTTTAAGAACTGATGATGTGACTATGTCCTTTTAACAAGAACTCTATAACTTATTTGCTACTGTTATTATAGTCGTTATTAAATATACATGTAACATTACACAAATACAGCAGGTGCAGAGGTCAGTGTTCTAAAAACTAAGAATTAGACAGAAATATCCTCACTCATGAAATTTTTCAAGGTTATTTCTTTGGGACTTTTTGAGTAATATGAGATGGATATTTGGCCCTTTGCTATTCAGCTTTTATTTTGATTTAAAAAAATACAAATTTAATAAGAAAAAATACAAACAAAGTAACCCAACTGAAATTACATTCTGAATTATTTAGAATCACACAGGAGATGAAAGCTGCTTAGAAATTTCCGGGTTGGAGATAATGCATCGTGATCGATAAATGAATACTGCCCTTCCTAAACCCAAATATATTTGGCATATATTATTTACAAGGTATAAAAGTGTCTGATTTCATTATTAATGCAAGGTTATGCTATAGCTTACGTGTATAGTTGTGGAGGTCATACAGCACAAGGTTAGCAGTTGGATTCATAGTTTTTATTATTTTAAGGGATTGTAGAAGACCAGGTTTTGGTCTTCACCTTCCCTTCAGTCTTTCTGTCTCAGTTAAATTCTCTTTGTTCTTTGGAGTGAAATGTAAGGTTGGAGCAGTACTAAACAGCTCTTTAAATTTAAGAGCGTGAGAGGGAGTATGCCTTCATAAAACCCACTCCTTCCATTACAAAGGAAAAGGAGACTAGGCAGATGGAATACAAGTGTTGATACCCCAGTTGCACTGGTCACGCCTCAGCGCACTCATATCAATACTGTACATTTTGTGAATTTGGGAGCTTTTCTTCAGCAGCTCTGTTTTAACGTCTTTGGGATGCCTCGCTTGGTTGGGTCAAGCACTTCTAGCACTTTGCATAAGACGTATTTTCCTCCCTAAAACACTCTTCTATATCTGCCCTCATCTCTTACCAGAGATTGTAGATGTCAGTACGTCTTGCTGATAATTTGCGGTTTGAGGCTTCCTGACTCTGGAGCAGAATTCTAATACAGCTGTGCTATTTCATTGACTTTGCTCCTGTCATCAGGTAATTCGCTTTGAGGCTATTTTTTACAGTAATATGAAATATCTGTAGATATTTCTAAAGTTTTGGATGTGTTTTAAACTATTTTGTCTTGCAGTAGGTCCACAGACTGGGCTGTAATGGGAATCCCACTGTGCCGGTGTTTCTTGACATAACTCTGCCCAGGCAGACGGCGCCTGCCCTGAAGGCACTGCCTCATGAGTACAAATCAGAAAGTCACAGCGTGCTGAACTTACATGGAGAATGGTAGTTCGTTATTTTCAAAAGCAGGTTGTATGACTGTAGATGCAGCTGGGACTCTAACTGGGGCTCTGTGTATCATTTGAGGGTTTCCATCTCCACGGGTTACTGTTACTGTACTGGTTGTATCTTGTTTTTTTGTTTGATTTTTACTTTCTCTGCCAAACTGCTTGAAAGGATACTGTGGAATGAGAGTGGAGGACTTCTGTACACTTTTTGTAATCAAAAATAATTCTTTTAGGGAGAAGAGGTGTAGTTGTTCTGTGTTCCTCACTGTTCAAGAATAATTAGGTAGGTTACTCAAGTTTTTTTTAACCAGCTTTTTCGAAGTTGCACCGTAATCTGCAGGAATATATCTCTTGCTGCCAGATAGGTTACAGAGAAGTCCCATGGAGTTCAAATCCATCTCTACAGAGAGATGCATCCTACTTTTTATTTTGTATACCTTATGGAAACCGAAGTAATCGCTAAGCATGCGAATAAAACCAAATTTCAAATGTGATGGGTAAAATTAATCGAGTGTTCTTACCAGGGATAATCAGTTTCAAGGTCTCTGGCTATTCCAAGGCTGCAGCCCTTGCTGAAAATATAATGCAGCAGTAAATAGAACGAAAGCAATGATTCAATCTTAAAATTCCAGGAAACCTGAGAAGAAATGCAGTGCAAGCTTGCAGCAGTGGCATGTGCACCTGAGTTCCCTTTTTTCATTAAAGTTTAAGAATACTTGGAGCAGATCTATAAAATACATCTTGTTCAGAATGCAGATAGTGTAATCCTTATTTCTGTCAAAATTTGTCCCAATCCTTAATCTGTTAGTCTGCTGTGTAAGCCATAGGATGAGATTGTCATGGTTGATGGTCTTCCATCTTTGCCTACTATTGGCCAGTCAGCAAGAGGACACTGGGGAGATGCAACACGGTACACCTTTTCATAAGTTACTCAAACCAGGAGGAGTGTGCTGTAGAGGAAGACCTAGTTCTAGGTTTCTTGTCGATATGAGCTGCTTTTCAAAAATAAAATAAGGTGGAGGTTCAGTCCCTGGAAAGCTGTCTGTGTCTGATAATCCACGTCTCTACATGCCTTTCTCTATTTATAGTCCCATACATTTTTGATATGAGAATACTGTTGGAAATATATTCTAGGAGCCTAAATAAATAGATGAAAGATCTCTATGCAGGACTAAGACCAACCTTTGTGGAAGGATACCTTTTCATTTCTGTGAATGCTGTTCCTTTCTGCTCTTGTCCTTCACCTCTTAGGGTGCATAAGTTTAACTGGTTGCTTTTAAAAATTCCTGTTGGCATCGAGGTCTCATAAACGTTGGCAAAAAAATCCCACTCAGATTCCATTGTTCTAAGACAGAGAGACCTAAGTCTGGCAAATCTGTCCACATAGCTCTGACCTGCACCTGCTTGGTGTCTGCAATGACTTTATGGGGTAATCAGAATTGCACATAATTTTCCAGATGAGCTCTCAGTAGCATCTTTCCCCTTGCCAGGGTGCCTTTCTGTGATTTATGCTTCACTCCCTTGTTTGCCCAGCACACTGCTTCTTACTACTGGACAGATGGTTTTATTATTTGCCATCACCATGAGATCTCCTATATGATTTCTGTATTCAACAATGATTTCCATGTTTATTTTTGGTACCCAGATTATTGCCTTGCTTTTGCCAGCACTGGGCTGTCTGTATCCACCCATAACCCAAATCTCCTCAATCACTGGGTATCTGGTCATTCTGCAGTGTTTTACTATTTCTGTGTTATCATTAAAAGCAGTCGTTCTGGAAACTGAACGCTTCCCTGCCTCACTTGGATACCAGATAATTCCAACGTGCTGACCCAGCAGCTTTCCTTTAGATGCTGATTTTGTCTCTAATGTTTTGCTGTTTGCCAGTACCTCCAGCCTTGCCTAAATATGGGAATATTTTCATTTATCTGTGGAAATTTGTATTTTTCTGCTTTATACTTGCATAGCATATACAGCTTTTTTAAGAGTACAAACAGGACTCATCTGATAGCCCACCACCTTTTTTCCCTTTTGAAGAATAAACTAGTTAGATGGACTAGAGAACTTTTTTTTTTTTTTCCCACCAGTAAATCTATGCCACTCATCAAGTGATCTGATTCTGTATTTGTGTTCACACAGACATTTTCTCTTTTAATAGCGATTTCTCTCTTAACATTTGGGGTTCTTCTGTAGTACCAAATCCAGTTAGAGCACTGTCATCACTGGAAACGGATAATGCGATTTACGCTCTTAGCGGAGATGGGTACCATGTTATAACACTGCCCCTGAGTCAAGTTATGTTTTTAGACATAAAAATAGAGATGAGTAGGTAACACGGTTAAAATGTGGTTTAGTTATACCTCAGTTGCAAAACATGTTTAGCCTGGGCGAAACACGATCTTTCTGGTGCTCGGGGAGGGTATTTGTTTTGGCAGCAGCGTACCCATGTGCTAGGGCTCGGATAGCAGCTCCCCTGCGGTCGCTGTGATTTATCAGATAAACGTATCTATAAACTGCTTGTTTGCTCCTGCAAGTGCTCTGAAAAATCTCTATTATCAGCCTTTATGAGTCCTGATATCATTAAAAAAAATAAATCTAGTCTAGATCTGATTAACGCTATTGCCTCATTCCACCTCCTATTGTCTTCTACGTGGAGTGGAAATGACTTACTCTTACAGAACAGGTATCCGCTACTTACCTTGTCTTCTAGAAGGGGCTTTTGTAAATAGATTCCCTTTCAATAGAAAGGCCACAGGTTGTTTTGTACGTAATCTAGAAAGTACTAGTAATGGAGAAAGATGTAGGATTAACATCCTAGAAAGACACTATCACTAGAAATGATCATAGGAATTAAGTAGATGTCCTGTTTTTATTTCTCTATTTCATAATTTTAACTTTTATACTAAGAACTTCCATTTTCTCATTCTGTCAGACTGCAAAGTCTTTATTTGATCAGTATTTGCAGTGAGTTGAATAAATTGTTGCTCAGAGTACTCCCTCAAAATTACTGTTCTTCATCAGCAGGAAAATACCATCTCCCTAAATACCAGTACATGTTTCTTGAACTGAGATCATGAAGCACTTGCAGCCACCTTGGAATTGATTTGATAAATACACTGTTCCAATTAGTAATCCTGATATATCTTTTTAAAAAAAAATGAAATAACTCTAATCCATATACATTACAGGACATAAATGTCTTTTCCTGAGCAGTTCAGCAGTCCTTTCAGGAGCGTTAGCAGTGACCAGCAGTGATGGGAGTGCTGGGAAGTGGGAAGGAAAGACAAAAGGCAATGTGAGGATTGGGTAAGGGAAGAGCAGTGTCAACTCTTGGGATTTAGTTGCCTCTGGATTTTGTGTGGTGTGAGGTGCTTGTAGAGAAACCTTTCTTGAGCATCACGAAGTAAAGCACTGAGGCTTGGCTGTCTCCACACGTGGGTTGTGGCATAGGCTTCACAAAGTGTTGATTTTAGCGGCGCACAGACACGTACCATCTTCATGGTGTGGCTTCACACCATATTTTTTTTTCTTTTGATTTCCTGTGTGGGGTGGATCTTCTGTAAAGTATTTCTGACCTGCTCTAGCTCCAGAATATTGTTCCAGGTCTTCATTTTCAGTCGAGACATCCAGTTAACTTGTGTTCATCATTGGATGTGCCTGTCTTTTGATCTCATGTTTTTGGCTTTTTTAGCTGAGCACCGTGATTAGATTGCTTTTTGAATGAAATCCAAGTCTTCTGTGCTGCACTTGACAGTTTCCAATAAGCCCATATTTCTGATTCATGGATACCACAGCTATAAAATTTGGCACAGGATAATCTTCCATAGTGGTAAACAACACGGAAATCCAGAAATCAGAGTCTTATAGGCAAAGGTTGTTGCCCCTTGTGCTCTTTTTGTTTGTTTTTTTTAAAGGCATTTGCAGAACTCAGCTTCCCTGTTACATGGTACTACATCCCAGTTTCGTTCAAGTACAGAAAATACCTTTTCATTCATTCAGCCATGAAGCTATTGCTGTTACAAATGGATTTTTCTATGAGCATCATCCCATGTAACAAGGTCTGGATCACATCAAAGCAATCTTCTTGAGAAGAGCCTTTGTAATGCTGCCTAACCTTTTGTTTCTCCTCTGCCATCAGAAGCCCTTCCACTTATTAAGTGCCTCAATAAGCAGTCCTCCTAAATCCTCAAATCTTGTTTACCTTTTTATCCTTTTTTTTTCAGTGCACAGTTTGCAGCCTGAACTGCCTCTGATGTCTGTTTTTATACAGCTGATCACCACTTCAGACTGTTTCACAGTAACATCCACGGTCTGTCCGAATTATCTGTCCTCTCCGCTCCTTTTGGTGGCTGCTTACATTTTCTGCATCGTCCAGGAATACGCTATATTTCTCCTTGGAAAATTTCAGTAGCCTTTCACAACTATTCTGCATGACCCACAAACTCTTTTTTTTGATTTATCAGCCTTTTTATTCCTTTGCCTTCTTCCTGTCGTCTTTGTACCCTGTGTAACCAACCCCTCTTTTCAGAGATGTGTTGTAATCCAATTGGTATCCAATCTGAACAGCGTCTGGCTGTGAAAATGCCTTTTTTTTTTTTTCAATTGCATCCAGACAGCTGTATTGCTTTGAGATTAAACACTAACTCCAGTTATTTAAACTTCTGTTCGAAACTATCAGAAAGGATGATCAGTATGTGAAAATATGTGAAAATAATCTAGTTTTCAGTTTATATTACATCTCTTGACTTCATGGTGTTAAATAAAATAATACCACAGTGGTATATGAATTTATAACTCTATATGTAAACTTGCTTTCTCATCCTCCCTGTTAGCATCTCTTCTTCTGTATTTTTAACCATAGGAATTAAACAAACAGGATAAAGCTTCCATCATCCGATTCAGTGGAAGTTCTTGCCAGCCGCTACCATGTTATTGAGTAATACATCATCAGGATGGTAGTGCATTTGTAATGATGTATTGCATTGATGCATCATTAGGGGAAGTGCGTTCTCTGATGTATTAGTCAATAACGGTCCTTAGGAGGAAAATATTTTGACAAGTCAAACTCCAAAATTTTATTTTAAGTTACCCGTAAATGCAATCCATGACAGCTTATGTTTTTGTGTTATCTTTCTGGATGTGAAAGCCCTTATGCTAGGGGGCTTGTGAAATCACCAGAATTTGTTTTGCACGTTTTTCCTTACTACAGGCTTCAGTATAAATAGGTATAAAAGGAAATAGTGGGAGAAAGAGAAGAAAGCATCTGTCCTCGCTGAGCAAGGGAAAAGGGAAGAGAGGTCTCTCGCAGCTTAAGGATGATGTTTTGCTAGCTCAATTCAGATGTCTGGTGGACTGCTCTCGTGGAAGATCCTTGCAGGATTTAGACTTGAAATCTGTATCAGGCTGTGTAATGATCCTTTAAATTTCCTATTTAAGTTATTTTTTTTTTTTAATAGAAACAATCTTAAGACACTGTCATAATCTCGCTTTCTGATTTTCAAGGATAGACAAAAATGTTTTTTTACTATATAGAGATAAGACTTTAACTTTCAATGTGCAAATTATTTAATAAGCATTACGACCTTATTAAAACAGAGTGCTTTTCCTCCATTCTTGGCTCCACTTAACTCCACTTAGCTAAGACTGACAATAAAATGATTGTTCCTCTATGGTTTTGCAGGCAAATGACTAACTTGGTACACCACTAATTTAATCTTAGGCAAAAATCTTTTCTAGTGAGCAAGTTTTCAAATATATTTCTTAATTGGCACAGATGTATGTATGTTTTTTTCCTAAGTTATGTAATACCTTGTGAATAATTGGGGAAACATGAAATACCAAAGATGATAAACATTTGTGAAGTGCCAAAAGGTTAAATTCACATTTATTTGGATTTTTTTTAGGCTAGCATATTTACAGTGAGTGATTTGATAGTTATGTATGAAAATTCCTACACTTTTCTTGTTATTAAGCATTTTGCAGGGCTCATTTTGCAAGCTGGCTGTTTTCCAACACTAACAGTAGCTGCCTTACTGTTCATATCTTGAGTGATATCCAGATCTGCAAGGTTCCTAATTTGGAGATGATGATGTAGAATTTCTATATTTGATATCTTACCAGTTTGAAGAGCATGAAAATGAGCTTTCACACTCTATTTTGACCCACAGAATGTTACATAAGAGAAAAATAAAAGAATTAACTATGTCTGCATATTTATTTTGCACTCGTAAGACACCTTGCCTGTATATAAGAGGTATTTAGTCTGGAGAGCTGTAACTTTACTGAAACTGGTTCTCATGTGTCTGTTCTTCAGCAGATGAACCTGAACCTGTATCCATGATCCACAGCAGCCTTCTCACAGACAGGAAAGGTCAGGTCCAGAGCTAAATTGCAGTAATCCATCTGCCTTTAAAACCGTATTGATGTGGATGGTGGTTCAAAATGTGGCAACTTTTCTATTTCTGAGGATTAGTATATAATATGTTATCCAGAAAGCTGACATCGAGAATAAATGGGGTTCTGCTGCCGATTGAAAACACAAAAGTTTACCTGCCTGTGCCAAGTGAGTCTGCATTTTCAGGTGAATTATTTATTCCAGAAGAAGCAGAAAGGGAAGAATAAGTTTCTGTGGTGAGACTTCAGAAGCTGCTTTCAATTTTTATTTGCAGTTTGACCACAGCAAATATGATCCTATATCTTAAACCAGTTCTGGATATACTCTGTGCAACTGACAGGGTCTTTTGCATTCCATGGGAGTAAAGAAAACCAGAACTGGCCATGCTATGGAAACTGGGGCAAGAAAAGTATGAAGCTGTATAATCTGATTCTTGTTCACTACATATTTTCCTTGAATCGCCTAGAATTATCACCTCTTGGACACAGAAGTCAGTAACAAAACTGAAAAAATTCCTCAAGTCTGAATGAAAGACTGGAATCTCAGGAAAAAAAAAACTGAGATGGAAAATGAAATAAATCTCAATTCATATGAGTGTTGTGCTTCAGTTATCCAAGAACATTGCTGTTCACTTTTGACAGTCTTGCTATAGTAAGTATGATTCCCAAATTGAGAAGTTTTTTTTTACAGAAAAAGTCTGAGGAATTTGTCAGAACTGTCATTCTTGCAAAAAGTTTTGGCTTGATAGTGTCAGCATTTTCTGACTAAAAGGATTTGTAGAAACAACAACAAAAATCGACACTGGATTTATTAATATTTTTCCTCGATATCAAGCCAACAGGAAGAAAGTTACAATTCGGAGAGATGGGTTTGAGGCACGGTGGTTTCCAAGCTATTCCCGAGGATGGTGCAGTTCTGCACGGGTGTAGGTTTTTTCAAAAAAACCCTAATGCAGTTACTAACATAACGGGGCATGTTTTTCTCTCACCTGAAGAACCACTACAGAGTTTTACCCAATAATCATGAAATTAATCTTTGTAAAACTGAATTTCTGTTATTAATGACTGACCTGATAGCTTAAATAATTTTTGAACTAAATTATCAATTTCTTTTAATCTACTTCTTCTCTATTTTATTTACCGTTTAGCAGATGGAATGCAAAAAAAATTTCATCAGATGAAAAGAGAAAGCTATGTCCCTGATCAGTGTTTGTCTTTCTGTTTGATTTTGAAATTATCTTTAGTGTCTGGGCTCTCCAAAGCAGATGGGCTGTAGGCTTGCTGTAAATCACCCTTAAAGTAGCTGACTCTCTTAACGCACTGGATTGTAAAATGTAGGTGCTGCTGGAATTGTACGAAGTCCACAGTGCATCTTTCCCATTTGTGCTGTCATTTCTTTATTACTTTTTCACATCACTGCTTGTAGTTTCAATAGGACTCAATTTGATTTTCCTAATAACTGAAAACGCGATCCTGCGTTGTTTGCTAAATATTTCACTATATTCACACTAAACATCACAGCTGCTGGTGGGGAGCCTGGATGCACGGTGTTTGCCTCCTCTCCTGCCTTTCTCTGAAGCTCTGATTCTGCCTTTTTCCCACTGAGCCGTTGTGGTCATTGCCGTGCCGAAGGACCAAACGGGTGCCATCCCAAATAAATGGACAAGCTGTCTGCTGTTCAACAGTGCCAGAAGGTGACAGGACACATAAATCTGAAGATTCAGGTAGAACTGTCCCCTAAGGTTTTTACAATTTTACCAATTTTAATATTTTTGTTGTTATTACAGTTTGTGAGTTTGTAATACACTTCTGCCCCTTTTTTGTCACCCTGTTTTTAGTATTTTTTATGTAGCAGTAAAATAATTTCTAAAACTTGCAGTCTAGGCTGGGAAAGGAAGAACCAAGCTGCAGATGGATGACACAAATAACTTGAGACAGAGCAGTCTGCGAGTTGTACAAAGTGATCCATCTCCTGATTTTGCCAGGCGCTCATCATTCATTGATCTGTTACAGTAAAAGTATTGTTTCTAGAAACTTTGATCAAATGGGTAAGAACTTTCTCTTTTTTTTTCTCAGAATGCAATCCTTAGATTTTATTTAACTTCCTCGCTGTGTTTTTGTTTCCGTTGTGCCGTTGGGTCAACTTTGAACTTGATGGTGAAGATTGAAATTCATTATTTTTGGATTCCTGAAGTTGCACAGTAATGTTTCTTCATCATGTCAGCAAAGTCACCACTTTTGTAAGTAGGTCTCCGTTTGATATTTTTAGGAAGGGCTCCATATGTGCAATATAACTGCTAGAACATACCAGGAAATAAAGAGGAACCTTAAGTTCGGATTTGAAATTATCACTTTTGAGTTTTGCCTGAATTAAAGGAAAAGATTCCTTTACCTATTGTTTTCTCTGCTTACCTTGCGTGTGTTTCACCAGTATGCCAGGAGCATCTTGAATGGCTGTAATTTTACTGAAACTGGGGAAAAACACAAAACAACAACTAAGGTTTGCTTTTGTAAATATAACTAAGAAGCAGGAATAAAATTAAATAATTTGGAGGAAAAAGTCACAGTTTTGGGGTAGCTGCAAGGGGGAAGTTATCCGGATCTTCAGCAAACTAATATGAATCAGTCCTTTGCAGGCAATATAAGAACTGGGAGTCGTGGGGGGAAAAAAAAAAGGAAAGTGTGTGCTCAGACACCATGAAAATGGGGTTAAGCTGCTATAGTTCAGCTATTTTTTTTTTCATGGTTATTATTCACCCATATATTAAAACAATGTATTTGGATTTTTCAACTTTTGTAGCTGTTTTTGAGGAAAAAAATCCTACTATTTCTTACTAACAGAAAGCCTCATGCTGACATTCCTCTTTTTTCCAAAGGTTTACTTGTTTTTACTTGCTCATGCATTGAGCCAATCTGCAGGGAGAATTAATATATTAGATATACCAAGCCAGCTCATTTTTCTTCTGTCACTTTTGCCATGATTAATGATAGCGAAAGTGTGTTTAACTCCGTTCCAAATGACACTTCTGGTATTGCTCAGTGCCTGGGTTTTTTTGAGTCTGTTATCGTTAACTAAAAATAAATTTAAGTTAAACTGCAAAGGCAGATAAAACTATTCCCTTCTTTCTTGTTTATTCTTGTTTTGTCCTTTTGGAATGCCTGGCTTTATGCGTTCAAATATTTTCAACGTATTTCCAGCAACTGTAGAGATGATGCAATTAAGCAGCATTTAGGCTCGCTGTATTCTATAAATATAGGATGATATATTGATATCCTCTTTAAGTGGACAGTTTCAAACTCATAATTGTTAATGTACTGAAAGAGCTCTGGGCCCTCAGGTGACTAGGGAACGAAAATCTGTCTCCTATCTGATAAACCAGCTTCAAAGAGAATCAATACCTAAATCTATCATGTGCTTTTGGAACAATAAGCTGCCCTATAACGCCGCACAAAAAATAGCCAGGAGACTTAAGTGCAGGAAATACTGCTAACTAGGTTTCTCGTAAACGAGGAAAAAGGTTCAGGGGGGAGGAAGGATAGAAAGGCGTGGTTGATGGAACTGCAAAGAAAAAATTTAAAGGCTGGGTATGCCCTTGGGTTGAATGTAGATCCCCTCCTTGCAGAAGGGCCCCTTGGGGTCCCGGGACCTCTTGGGCTCCATCTATAAACTCCAGGTCCTTTCAGGTTGTTGACAAATAAAAGCTATCACTGATTTTATTTTTTTTTCCTTCTTTTCTCTCTCATGAATGTAAAATAATTTTAAATTGTATTCCTACCAGTAGGTGGGGGTAGAAATTCCCACCACTGATGCGTAGGAGAGCGAGCAGTTCCAGTATTTCTGTAGACAGTACGGAAAAGCCGTGGAAGAAGTGCTTGGTAGGTGTGTCCCTTCAGTACTCCTCTTAGCCAGACCATAGATTGGTAGGTATTATCTTTAGTGAACACTTACAAGGCATCCTGAGTCTCCTGGTTTTGAGTCAGGGCAAAGCAAAACTACTTATTATCAAAGCATATTATTTCATAAGCATCCTGCCCATCAATCAGCTAGGAAGAGGGGGGAAAAAAATGCTTTATTAATGCAGATTGGTAATGCTGTGTGAAAACTGTTCAGCCACTGTGAAAACTGTTCATCCACCAACAGGCAAAAAGAAAATTTGAATTATTAATGTGTATTATTAATTCTACCCAAAATCCCTTGAAGGGAAATGAAAGGTTTCAGCGTTTCTTTTGAAGAGGTTTTAGAGTGGTGGAACCAGTATATGCATAGCAGCTCTCCACAGCACATTAAAAGAACATAAATAATGAAAGAGTTATGGAGCATCATCCCACAAGAAAAGCAAAAGATGCGTTGTTAATGTATATTATTTGTATTAAATGAAATCCCAAGAAAGATCATTTTAGGAACTGGAGAGTGACTGTCTTTTGTAGACTTAGTGAATAATCCATGGAAAAAAATGAAATAACATATCATGAATGTGCTTTATCTGTTTTACCAGCTTGGCTTTGAGAATTTCCAAGTCCTGGTTGAAAATTGATTTGGCCCAGTGGAAGTTACTGTTTGTGTCGCAGTGATGAAGGGTCAGAAATGGAATACGGTGCTTTCAGTCGTCCCCCGCACCAAGTGTTGCCCATTCAGTCAGGGATATGTATTGCTGAAAGAGGAAAGAAGGGGAAAAAACTGGACTGCCAGTGTGGACTGGCAAATTGCTTGTCAGATTGACGTAGAACTCAACTGTTTGTTCTGTTAAGGGTGGACAGTTATTTTTTTTTCTTCTTTTTTTTTATGACAAGATACAGGAAAATAGATAGGAAGTATGGAAGTTGATGTAAAAGATGAAGGATAAAGCGATGTACCAGTTGGACTTCACCCTTCATTAGTTTGTGCTGTTGCTCCAAAAAGCTTCTGCCTTTTCCCTGAGGTTTAGGGATGTGCCTTTGGCTTTAGTCATAAAGCAGAAGCAAACATGTACAAGTGTCCTATTTACATCAACTTTGAAACGGCAGAGTACATCACCCATGAGCTTCAGCACAGCCTTTAAAACTGTAATTTAAGTCAAATATGCTAGGCCAAGAAAACAAATTAGATACACTTTATGTCACAGCATCTCTTGGTTTCAGGTCACTGAGCCCATTTCTTAAAACATGATACACATTTAATGTTTTATACCGTTTGGACACATTATCAGATCTACTCTGCAGATCAAGCCTAGCTTATCTTGATGGCTTACTGAGTTGTCATATTTTTATTGAACTTTTAGTCTGGTCCATCAATAGAAATTTCAAATGGGAGATCTCAAAGGCTGGCTTTGGTCTGGTATTTGGAAGCCTAAAGGTGGCAATAAGTCTATAAAACGTTTTTTTCAGAGCGTGATTGCTGTACTGACGCTGGAGTCCATGACAGCTGGTCCTGGTGCATGGTGTAAAGCCCTGCTGGAAGTGTATGTGAGTAGGTGTGTAAAGCCCAGGTGACAACTGCATGGACTGATTCATGTAGTTACTCGTATTCAGGTGAAGTATGTTCTTAGAGCTGGAGTAGTGGGCATCTACTGCATCTGTACGTGGCCCTGATGCTGCACCAGGTAATGGCTGGGTCTGGCACTTCACCTCTTTGCCTGTGAAGTGGTTCTATTGATGTAGTAAAAGGATTATTTTAAGGGTGAACATGGTCTTATCCAGCCTTGTGAATTCTTTACCCATCTGCATAGTCTCAAAGGAGATCGTCTTTCTGTCTATGGTACTTTTATGGTTGTCCTGCACACTGGCTGAGTGCTTGCAGTCTTCAGTGCCTTGATCCTCTCAGCCTGGGGAGACCAAGGCAGAGAAGGGGTAAATGGCTTTTGTCAGGTCTTTGAGAAAGTTTGTTGGGGAAATGCAAAAACAAAATCTCAAGCTGTAAGATTAGCGCTGCAGTAACAGCCCTGTCCTTCCTCTCCTGTGAGGAGTACCTGTTGTGTGAGGGACGGCGGGTGAGTGAGGACCTAGCGGTGGGTTCGTGCAGAGGGAGCGAGAGGACGTACGGGGCAGGGTCAACACCGCCTTCCTTCTGCCACCTCCTTCCTTCTGCCACCTCCTCGGGCCTGAGGCAGGATCAGACTTCATTTGAAGCTGTATTCAGCCATCAAAGCTTTTATCTTCATCTTAAATTTGGTTTGCAGGCTTATTTTGGTTACATTGTTAAACACCAAAAATTAATTATTATTTTTAAATATAGAAAGAAACTCCTTTGCCCAGCAGATTGTCTAAGCTTTAAAAGATGCAACACATTTTAGTTCATACGCTCTTATTTTTGTGGACCTGAACAACTGCAGAACAGATGGTTCAGCTGGTGGTGGAGGTAAAAGGCTCTGGAGATTAAAAAATTGTTGGCTATTTTTATTCCTTTTCTGCTTTGGCATTTTGCCCCACTTTTGCATCATTGCATATCATCTAAAGTGAAGCATTTGTGAATATTCTTGGCTTTTTAAAACTCGTTTTAATGATGCATGGCTTACACTGTATTGGAGATCAAACAACCACAAAAGTGAAAGTTGACTCACAGAAGTAAAGATATAGAGTTAAAAGTAATGGACACTGTGATTAAATTAATTTATTTCTGATGAAATTAGTATTGTTGGTTAGGTTTTTTCTCTTTCCGTTAAAGTCACTTGCCCTAAACAAGGCTCCTTGAAAATAATTTTTTCTCAACATGTATTAACCAGGGTAATATGGGCATAGTTGCCTTCTGTGCCAGTTAGTTAACTTTTGTTACCTAATTAGGAGTTAAGGGAGTTAAAAAAAAAAAAAAATCATAGGTTATCTTTGTGCTGTGGCAGCTCACGGTCGGTGTCAACTTAAAGAAGATTTGGTTGCATTCATTGGGTCTTGCTGATAATGCCATCCGTCAGGAAAATGTCTTTCTCCTTTCACGCTTCTCAGGTGGTTCATTTTAAGGTACTGTAAACAATAAAAAATCAAAATGTTGACATATGTGGTAGTCTTACCAAAATCAATGGGACTTTTTCTGCATTTGAAGTGAAATGCTTACTTAAACGTTTTGCTGAATCGATGTCTTGATCTGAAAAGTGCTGAGACTGGTCTCTGTCCTGGCAGTTCCCATGTGCAGTGTTGTTCCATATGATAAAAACTTTGCTCGCATCTTTTTCCCCACCACCTGCGCTGTCAGTTGTTTCCTCTCCTGTTGATGGGTACCATTTTTTAATAATCAACGCGATATCCACAGGGACAGTATTCAAAAAATCTGCTTACAAACTTACCTTAATTGAGTGTTTATCTCAGCTATTAAATATTCTTGAGAGTTCCTTTATAGAAAAACCTTGAAGTACTCATTAAAATTAATGTGTGTGCTTTGTTTGTTTATGGGTGAGAAGAGGAAGATGCACACCAGCGTTTCAGGTCTCCCTGCTGATGTGCAAAGGTGAGAACTGGGATGCAACTGTGATGGGTGTGATGAAACTGAGAGCAGGCAGAAAGGGCTTTTTCAGTGAGAGAAATGTACGTGTGCTTTGGTGTGGCACAGGCTGACTTAGTGGCTAACGTGAAGGGTGTTCTTATTAAAGGTATTCTGCAAAATTAAGGAAAAAAAAGGTAAATTAAGATAATAAGGTAATTATAATTAAGGTAAATCTTCAATATTGAGACTGTGAAGTTAGCAAGACTCTTGAGTCATCTGAAGCAGGTGCAGGCAGCTGTTCCATTTGGTTCGGGAGCTCTAGGTCGCCACAGATTTGAAACTACATTAAATTTCTGTGCTGACATGGTAGGCACTAGAAGGAACAAGAAGAAAACAGATTCTGTGGGTAGGGATAAAATATTTTAGACAAGCTAATTACCTCGTGCAGAAAATGAGTTACCACTTAATACTTACAGCATCCTTATAAATTATTTCCTCCTTTAAGATTCATTTTTAATTTTTTTTTTTTTTTTTTTTTTTAAATTCTGAATTAAGAATCTTTGCCTTACAAGCGCTGGCTGGTGCACAGAAGAGCTTACCAGTGTTGGGAATCAGACTTGTGGGTGCTGAAAGAAGGTGAAATTGCTGAGATCAGAGCCTACCCTTTTATCTAGAAAGTGCAGAAGATGATGGAAGTGGAGGCCTGTAATCTTAAAGGTAAGATTCTGCCTAGGAACCACAGAAAGGTGAATAGAACTGTGGTAATGGTGTATTTCCCTACCAGCATCACGTGTGTGTGTGTAAGGAGGAGAGACGCCATAGCACAAGGACTGGACCAGTGAAATGGTGTCAGTGGTTTAGCTGTGCTGGTCCTCAAGTAACAGGGATACTCATTTGTGACATCTGCATTTCGGAATGTAACAGTGAAAGTCGGTATCAAGATCATTAATAAAGTGAATAAAAGGTATCTGCCATTAGCATGAATCAGTGCTAGGCAAAATTTTATCACTTTTTCCTGCTAAGCTTTTGTTATGATACTCTGATATCCACTTGGTTTGAAATTGTTGAAGCACAAAACAGGGATGATAACAGTATCTTATGGAATTGGACAGGAAAAAAAAAAAAAAAGGATATTAAAAACTGACTTGCAGTGGTTCCTGATGTGTTAGTTTGTCTGAGTTCAAGGGTGCTTTTTGAAGGAGTAACGTAATTATTACTGGCACTGATAATGCTGACAACAAGGCTGATTCTAGAATGATAGTGGAAGATAATGGGAGTTTGGCAGGCATTTGAATAATTGCTTTGAGAAATGCAAAATAGGCAACTAACAGTTTAAATAAATGCAGATTATAAATAGTGAGTTTGGGGATTTCCATTAGTCAGAAAACAGAAGAAAGAGTAAAAGGTTTAAAAGGTTAATTATTATTTTTTAAAAAAAGTACATGGCCTAGAAGAAATTAGGATGAATAGAAAATTAGTTAAATATAAACTTAACTAAATAATCTTACAGTGAATACTTGTTATTGTTCAAATGATTGTCTACTCTCTTTTAAACTGAAAATATATGATGGATACTTGTAAGAGAAAAAAGCCTTACTGTTTCAGAATGAATATGTTGAATTGTTTGCAAGAATATGGGAACTCGAGTAGCGTGGTAAAGGTTTAGCAAAATAAACAAAATGGAGAAAGTTCACAGAACCTGCAGTGTCTAGACTTCAGTGATACATTTGTACAGAATAGCAATGAGATTTCATGGCTTGAAATCATCTATGGGTCATAAATTTGTGGGATGAATCCCATTAATTTTCCATCAGCACTCAAGGAAAAGGTGCTGGGAAGGAATAACAAGCATGTTCAGAAGACATCGCAACTACGCTTCCAAGAAAATGCAGTTGTGTTATATGTGCTCACAGTCTGTTGGGCGTATGTTCACAATAAATAAAACTTTATCCTCATTTTGAATACTTCTGTGGAAGCTGCTGGAGTGGAAATGATGGTAGTTAGGGTTCTTATTGTCAGCATCAGTGGTTCTGTTAACCAAGCAGGTACAGACCACACACATTATTATTACAGACCACTTATTCACACATAGCCTCTCCTGGTTGACAGTGTGAGTGACAGATCCGAGGCCTTGGGGCTTTGTTCAGGGATGTTTTGTGGATTAAGACGTCATCTCTAGCACACTGACATGGTTCCACTGAGTACACCGCTTAACTCAGGATCTCGAGCAGCGAATGCAATTTAACCTGTCATCTTCCAAGGAAGAATAGGAGTTCCCTCCTTTGACTTGCACGGTTGGTTTTTGGAACTTGAGTCATTGTTGACCCTCTCACTGTATTTTTCTCACCCCCCTTTAATTATAGCTGGGATCTGACTGGAAAGCAATTATAAAAGCAATGATAAAAATGTTTCCTCTACTGTTTATCTGGAATGTTGTTTGAGATTCCGTGCAAGTCCATGCTCGGAATTGTAGAAGAGCAAAGGGACCGATGGTAGAGGTGAACTGAATAGCGAACAGCAGTGTTTAGTTTGCTGGAGTTCTTACAGAACTAAGACATGAAGGGTTGTTTGCTTGCTCTTGATATTCAGCACCTAAAAGAATAAGGATGAGGAAGGAGAGTTGTCATTAGAAAAAGAGCTTTTTTTGTCTTCTGTGTTCCAGTCCCTCATTTCATCCTCTGTTCTTCCTTTCCTTCCCTCCTTTGCTGCAGTAAATATTGATTTGTGGCTTTGCCTGGGCACATTCTGATCTCATCGGAGCAGGAGGTGAATAGGAAAGGGCAACCCTTAATGACATTTTCCTGAGTGCAGAAATTACTCTGATATTTAAAAAAACATCATGATGCAGAAAACCAAAAATAGCTGTCATTGGAAATTGGGGGTAGATTTGTGCTGGTGAAGACTTGTTAAAGGTGGAGCTCTCAAAGAAACTCCTGAAGTACTGTGTATACAAAGAACAGCTTTATTTTATTTTTTAAATGTAAGTAATGAAGTTGCATGTTAGAGTAGAGGGGAGAGGAAGAGAGAGTAATTTAATTGTCAGTGTAAACCTTACAGACTACCAGCGTGATTGTGTCATCCTGCCTACCGGGGGGTTCCAAGGTTCTTAAAGTTTAGTTGGTGGCCTGACACCACTCTTGGTGAAGGCAGAAAGAAATTAGGGTGTTATTTTAAGGTTTGTTGTGGGGTTACTGCATTGTTTTACATGCAGCTGACCCTCCAGATTTTTGTCTTTTTAAAGTACGTGGCACCTGGACTGTGCCGAGCGTGAGCTGCAGAGAGGGCCCATGTGTGATGTGCTGGGCTGGGGATTGCTCTTCTGTCATCAGCTGGAGAGTGATCCAGATCAGACCCTGACACTTCAGAATTACGGCAGTGTATGCTGGGTAAATGGAAAATTCTCTCTTAGAGCAGAGATGTATTTTATCTGTTTAAATGTCAGACCAGTGCCGTTCGTGTTCGGGGTTTGAGGGAGGTCGGGTTATCGGCTGCTTCTTGTCTGACCTCGCAAAATGCAGGCTTGGAGTCAGTCCCGCAGCTCCAGCGCTCAACATGATTCAAACAGCCACACGTGAGTAACAGCGGTCTCAAAACCTTCCTGATGTAGTACATCATCTGCTGCTTGATTTCTTTCCAAACCTATCTGTATTACTTGGAAATCTCAGTTTTGTATCTTAATCAGTTTTCTTATCTTCATCGGTCATGACAAACCGAGGAAGCTTTCTCAAGAGAAGCAGGCCAGTTAGCTCACGAATGGCTGCACATCTCGTTTGGCTGTCAAACCAGGATGCCCAGTGCAGCACTACCAGAAAGAATGATTTGATATAACCAGGACTTTAGAGTTATATTCACAAGAGCGAGCAGACCGACACTTTACACCAGTACTCAATTTGTTAGAAAAAAAAGAAAGATTTGATTTAACAAGATAATTCATCGTATTTCTAGCTTCAGGTACGTTGATGTTAAAATTGGGCGGATGCCCAACTGCTTTGCTTGTCAGTCCCTAGGTGCCATCAGAGTTGTTATGCTTCATTGGATTTAATTTTCCGAGAAAACATACACCTGTCTTCATGCAGATCTCTGCAGTTCAGTTGTAGTCTGTTCCCTTTTCTTCAGTTAGTCTGAAACTTGGGCTGGTGTCTGTCTTTGTTTGTGTGAACCTTCTCAAACATTTAAGTCATCCACAAAAAAAAAAAAAAAAATCAGAAATCAACTGGAAGAGCTTCATTACTGCCTAGGTCAGGAGCTCCAATACTGAAAAATAATTATCAGGGTATCAATGACTTAAAAGACAGGTGCTGATATAGCAGCTGGTAGGATGTGTAGTCCAGTAACCTTGAGAAATTAGTGAAGAAGGAAAGACAGAGCCACCGCTAAGGAAAAATTCATTAGGTAAAGCTTTTGTTTCTGATGCATCAATGGATGCAATTAAATTTTTGGCAAAAGCAATGGTATTAAACATTTTGTCCAGAAGGTTATTGTAGCTTGAATTGAGAGGCTGGACACAGCTAAAAAACTATTGTCATCAAAACACAGAGGAGAGAAGTTGGCTGTTTAGGGAAGTGCAAGACAAAATGCTGACCACCTCGTGGGATGCTTCAGGCTGGCTTCCCGTTGGGAATGGTGCTCCTGATCCAATCCTGTGCGAGGGTGGAAGAGCCTGCTTCCACAGCTAGGATACAGCCTGACCTGAAAAGAGAGAGTGCAGACGTGGTATATAATTATTTTTCTGTATTGTAAAACATTTCATTCAATTATCCTGCATTCTGCAAAAAAAAAACCAGCCAGGAAAAAAGGGAAAGGAACACGTTATTTCTGCATGAAATTAAATCTGATCCTTTTTATAAAATACAGACTCTTCATTTCTTACCTGACTTCAGTGACAGAGACGTTAGATAACATGTAAATTATGCAGATTTGCCTTCGGAGACTACTGAGGTTTTATTTTCCTGTATCACAATTATGTCTTATAAAGAAAGCTCATTAAAATCATATGTACTTTGAAGAGAGGATGCAGTTATAACTGTTTCATACCCTCTTTGAACAGCCTGAAGACTGCTGATGCCCACCAAAAGAGATGGATCTGTACTGTGACGGTTCCGTGCCGCTGCTCCTTGTGCAGCTGGGTGTAAAGTAAGTGAATTACGGAGCACAACCATACTTCTTGTTGGGTGTTAAACATTTCAAAAGGATGCTTGGCTGGTCAGTGTGTAGTTTTGTTGCCATTGCAATGTTCCTTGTCTTAGGTTCATGTAGAATAGTTGGCTCTTTTCAGAGCAAGGTGAAGGATGATTAGTCCAGTCTTGTTTATGTAAATAAAGGGTAAAAGACAGACTTTTCTGTTTTGTAATAAGAAGTTACAAAGTAAGACAAGTAAATACATTGTTCAGCTGGAACAGATCTTTGGTTAGAAGCTTCAGGATCTTGAACTTGACTGTATGTCCAAGCCCTCCACAGAGCTTTGGTGAGGAGCATAGCTTGTTAAAAGGAATCTGCACAGTGGTAGGTGGCTCTGAGCCTGATAAACATGTATTACTTATCCCTTAGATGTGGCTTACAGAATAACATCTTGCTTTCCTTTCAGTGTAATAAAAAGAAAGTATCAAAGCATTCTTCTGGGGATTTCCTCTGGCTGCCAGACTAATTAAGGAGAAAGGAACTCTTTGTAACATGACTTTAGACTTTACCGATTATATTTATCAGGGAAGATTAGCAAAGGGTTTTCTGTTGTTTTATTTTTGGTCATTTTATTTACTGAAATGAGTCAGAAATTAGAAGACTTCTGGTTTGAGTGCTCTGCCTCCTTCTGCATGCAGGGATGTAAATTCTCTCACCTCTGAAACCCACCCCAGTAATCCACTGTTTATTTTCACTAAGCTTGCTAAATACTGTTCCATACAGCTTAAAACCAATTAGTTACATTATTGTAACTTCAGAAATATGAGTCTACTCTTAAGAACACAGAAAGAGAAAGGGAGATGTAGTTCTAGCAGGAGAAGGTTTGAAGACTGACCTGCCAGGAGTGTTTCTCACTGAAAGAATTGGGCAACCACGTCATGGGTCACAACCTTGCTGCTTCTGATATCAAAAGTAAAAATTATGTATGAGTAGGCTTTTGAGAAGTGCCGTACGTTATGGAAATCCCTGAACCCTCTCATGTTTTCTTGTTAAAAATGCAGCATTTATTAGACCTGCAGACAGACATCATCCTGGACTTGTACATGCTGGGGCGTGCAGATGGTACAACGCTGCAGTGACGCCTTTTTTAATGTAGCGGGCAGGACTAACGGTGAACCATCGTGGTTTCAGCTTCTGGAGCAGACTGTGTGATGGCTTTACTGCATTGGCTGGGGTGACTCCAGAGTTACAACATACACATATCAACAAATGCACTGAGGAAGTTCAGTGTGAAATACACTTGCAGAAGCTTCAGTTTGCTCCCAAACTTTTTTGAGAGAAGAGAAGAATGAACTGACTGTCATGTAATTTATATCCTACCTCAGTCATTTACAATCTGGTAAGGAGTTCATCCCAATAAAACACAAGGTCTAAAAATTTTCCTTATAGGTAAGTCTCCCCTAAAAGAAGGGGTTATACCATCCTTACTATCTTATTGTCAGCCAAATATATGTGTATATATAAAAACATCTATTTCTTGGAAAGGTCATCTCTGCTGAAATGTTCATTAGATGTTGATGCTGTTAAATATTAATAGGCTAAAGTTCAGCTAAAGAAAGTCTTTATCTCAGCATCAGTGTAACTATGTTTTTTGATACTGTCTGTGTCCCAGAGACTGAGGATAACAAAAATTTTTCTTTTCATTTTTTTATTCTCAACTTACTGCTCACAAGAAAAGCAAGCTCATAAGTTTAGGAGGAATGTAAGCGCTCATTGTTGTCATGAATTTAAATTCTTGTAGTCATGAATTTAAACCCAGTAGTGCTGCTGAAGAAACTCTTAATAAATTAAACACATTAATTTCACTTTACTGGATTATTAAGGCACTTAAATATTATTAGCTGGATAGCCTAAGAGCAGCGGGCTTCTCTGTGGAAATATGTGTGGTGTAAGGCTGCAAAAAATCGCAGTAGATGGAGGAAGCTTAGTCATCCTTTCAACTTATTCCTCATTCCTTCATGAATTCTCTGTGTAGCAATCTGGATTTTTCTTGAAATTAATTGTTTTAATTATGGCAAATGGCTTGAATGGCTTCTGTGTGAAGAAAATTAAAACTCTGGGACGGTTTAGTGCGGAGAGGGGACATAAAGAGGGCACACGATGGAGATACACAGATAATGAATTGCATGTACAGAAAGTAAATCTGGCGCTTCCACTTATCCTTTCTTATAATACAAGAACCAGGGGACTTATAATGAAACTGAAAGGCAGCAAAATTAAAGCCATTAAAGAAAATAAGTATTTACACAAATGCATAATTAACCTCTGGAATTAATTCCCCCAAGAGTTCAGCGAAGCCAAGAGCTTAGTGGGGTTCAGAAAAGGATTAGACATTTATATGGATAATGGAAACATCTGTAGTTGTATTGGATGGCGTGCGAAGCATAAAGGGAACATGGGACCGCAGCTCCTGCTGAAGCCGGTGACAGGGAGATGAAATGTAGAAACCCTCGGGCAACGGCACTGGCGAGCCAAAACTGACACAGGGAGGAAGAAAATGTCTGAGGTAGGGAGTAGCCCACCAACAACTGTGCATTTCATTTGGGTAAACAGGACTGTTTCCTTTCCTTTTGAAGGAGATTATGCTGGGATGAAGTAATGTGAAGGCGGCATACAGTTGTCTACTTATTTTACCCCAGCCGAGCCGAAGGATGGAGGTTTTAACATCAGGGGAAAATTAATTCAGAGCAAACTGATTGTTGGTACCCTATACAGTTGTTATCACAGCATTCCTAAAGAAATGCATAAAAAAATAAATGTCATTCATCTTTGAGAACCAGATTAATTTTCCAGGTTAGATGAGATGTGGTGTGATGGGAACTGCACGGTGGCAGCATTGCTGGTACTGAATCACTGTGCATGCTGTTCTGCCCATCCAGTGTTTTAGGGTATTGAATTTTTCCGAGGCTCTAATATTTTAAATCCTGTAATAACGTAATTTCTACAGACATAAGTTGTCCACAGTTCATTGAGTTCCTAAAATAATCCATGTTAGCTTTTCTTGTCAGGGATCTCTGCCAATATTTTGAAGATCGAGGCAATTTGATGACCTACATGACATAATTATTAAGCCTATTTTCCCCTTTGCTAATAATAATATTATCCAAACTGGGTTCTGGAAAGCTCTGTCCAGTGCGCACAGGGACTTGTTCACTATAAACACGGATGTTGTGGAAATGCAGCAGACATATGGTAGGTTGGAGGTGGATTTCCATTTCTGTATCATTCATTAACCTTTTCAGAATCTCTGCCCAAAGGAGCCCAAGGTATTTTGACCTCGATATTGACGGTCTTCATTAACTCATTTGTGAGAGGAGGCTTTTTGGTTAATCATCGTTATTTTAAATCAAAGTGGGAATTTCACCCCAACACTGTTAGACATCACAAAAGGCTTCTCATTCATGCTCAATTGATTTTACAGCGATGTTCACCATTTCCCAGACTATTTATGACCTCTTTCATTCTAGGTGATACCTGGAAGCTCTGAAACATGACAGAGATGATCTAAGGTAGGTCAGTAGCTTCTTTTTCCCCACAGTTGAGTGTAATTTGTGTTACTCCCCAAGTAACACAAAGTCTGAATGCTATCAGGGTTTATAAATGAAATTCTTTAATTTTGAGTAACAAATAACTTGTGTTGGAAATGAAAATAAAAATCTGAGTCACAGCTTTAAAGTACTCTAGATTTTTAAGATTGTTTTTAACCAGTGTTTGTATTTATGATTTGAATTGTTAGAGTGGTTAGAAATAAGATTCAGTAAGTATTTGGATGTAAAAGCCTTCCCTGACCTTGAAATGTCATGATTATAGACAAGAGAAAGAAAACATACTGAGTGAAAACTCCTTCCAGACATCTTGTACTTCGGCTGTGTCATCTGTGGCGTTCGGATCACCTCCGTGGAGACCCTTTCCACCACAGACCTTGCTCCTGCGCTCGCCGGCCCGGGGCTGCTCTCCACACAGCACTGGTCACCATCCTGCCTGGGCACGGCCGTCTCCTGGCTTTGTGGTCCCCGCTGCAGAAGCTCATTTCTGTGCCTGGATGCCTTTCAGCTCCAAGGTGTTCTCGCTTTCAGCTGCCAAAAACGTACTGGTAACGCCTCATTATAAGTTATATTTACACACAGACTGACACCGTCTGAGGGAGCGCACATGGCCGAGAACTCCTTTGGAGCACCGTTGTCTTTAAACTCATCTTTCATGTGTTCTTTGTTTGAGAGCTCCTTTTGTAATTTACTTGAAGCTGAATTATGAAAGAATCCTGATCTAAATGAGTCACTGTCCCGCTAGAAAGAATGCTGCAAATATTAAATATTCCTGTGTAGCTTGCAGATCTGAAAGTAAAATTCATTCTTTTCCTTTAATGCTCTCTCTTCCTTTGTATTCTGATGACTCATTTGGCGAAGCGCTATGGTGCCAATTTTTCTCTTCTTCCCAAAGCTAACAGGTGTTTTTTGGATTTGCCTCATCTGTTACGAGTCACTGTTGAGTCCAACTGGAATTTTTCCATTCGGTGGTCAGGCAGGGCCCTACACATTGGTATTCTGCACCTGATCCCACCATACCCAGTCCACCTCCCAGCAGCGTAGTGGCGCCTGGCTGGTCAGTGCTTGACAGCTGGTTCATCACATCCACATCGCGGTCTGCGCCGGGTGGATTTATTGTATGGAGAGCCCAGAGCACCTCTATCACATTATGGAAATGTGACTGCTTCTGCCCTGAGATGTTGTTTACTGTGGGAATGTGATTAAAAGCAGGTACTGGTCCTGAACTGTTTCCTTTTCTGAAAAGATCAACGCTTGACAATAGTCACATCAACAATTATCCTTAGGCAAGGGTTTGTTTTTTTACAGTGCAGTGAAAGCTTATTTTAATAAGGTGATATTGTCCAAATTCTCATCTTTTTAAACTAAAATGCTCTGCCAAAATGAGATGAATGAGGAGATTATTCAAAATACAACACATGTACGAGTGCTCATCAGTCTTTACTTTGGCAAGCAGTGTTTACACACATCTAAAATACGGAGCAAAACTGTCCCCATTTGGTAGGAAATGCCAAATGGCATTTGACAAATATTAATTTGGTTTGATCTGATTGTACTGCAATATTTTATTTGCAAGATGCTCTGACCTAATTAAAAAATATTTTTGACGTATTAAAATCTCATAGAAAACATCAGAGTCCTTTAATTGTAATCTGGTTCTGTAGGAGCAGTAATTGCTGTAATACTGAGTAGAGGAGGATTGAAAAAAAAGATTTGAATGCACTTTCTATCATTATCTGTGTGGTTTTGTGATATATTTTTTTAATATGTGTTTAAATTGTCTCTAGGAAATGTAGGGAAAATGATTTCTTTCAAAATTGCCATTATTATATTTCAGAAGTCTAAAAAGGAGTAGTATATCAATTTACCCTCATCTTGTGAAAGCGATATTGTGATAAAAATACAGTTCTGGTTTTGCTATTGCTCATCACTGTAGCAATTCACCTCTATTTAATAAAGCCGTTAACACCTTGACTTTGTCTTCTGTAGCATTTTAAAGAAGGCAAAGTCTTGACCAAATACCTCTTTTTCTCTTTGAAAAAAAGAGGTGTATAGAAAGTTTTTAAATTTCTAAAACTTGAAGGTTTCAGAAGACGGAATGCACATCCTTTGGATGCATTATGTTTCAAGAAGGTTCAAAATTAAAAAAGTAAAATCATGCATCCTCCATCTTTTCAGTAATGAGAAGATCAGACAGACTTGAAAGTGGTCTAACATGGCAATTGTCCATTGAACAAATAATTTCCGTGCTCTTAGGGAACCAGTATGAATTAGTCTTGAAAACCATTGCTACACTCCCTGAATTTCCGCAAGCAGTAGAAAGGGTTAAACAGAGTAAAAACCCCATGTGGTGTATATGTTTACTACCAGTTCCATGGACAACACAATTACTATTTCTCTCATTTTGAGTTTTACGTTATTCCTATTTTTCATTTGTTGATGTACAGCTGATGGTGCAAGCTGGCGTTCTGCAAGTGAAGGCGGTGGGATTCCTTCCGGGATGACACTGCTGCTGCCCGGCAGTCGCTGCGACCACTGCAGGCGCTTTGCAAGCTTCTTCCCAAAACAAAATCACCAGCAAGGTTAATGAGAAACGGGAACGTTTCATTGTAGGTGTGGTGCTTTTGAAATGTGCTGATTCAGGTGAGAACACTGACAGACTTACTACTATGGCTGATTATATATACACCTTAATTATTATATAATTCAATTCGGCATAAATAAGACCTCCTTGATGTAATGGCGCTCTGCCATTTGTGATTAATATTTCATTAGGCATGAAGCCATGAAAGCACTTAAGCAGGTGCTCCATTTTAGCCACTTTAGTCAATTATACTTAAAATTAGGCATATGTTCCACTGCTTTGCTTGACTGAACCACTCTTCTCCAAAGCCTAGCTGACCTTTGCGTGTGTCATTTACGTCAGTGAACATTATTTATGTTTATTATCACTAGGAATTTAAAAAAAAAATCTCTTATTTCACCCACAAATTATTGTCAAGTTTTCTAGGAGGAGGTTGAGTCATTTTGTACAGTATAGCATAAGAATGAAAGGATGAGTTTCCTAAAAATCTTGTTGGTTTTGTATCCTTTGTCCAGGTGGCAATCGCATTAATATGTTGTGCATTATTGATCTGTAGAGAGACAAGCCTATGAATTGTGTGTGCCTGTTGGGTGAAGCTTTCTGGTAGTAAATATATTAAAATATCGATGTACCTTTTCCATAAGACAGCAGACAAATCTCACCCATTATCTTCTTCACGTGCTGGTCTTTGCATCACCAGCAGGTTTTTACGCCTATTTTATTTACTTTTGATTTGCCAGTATTTCAAAAGATACCAGAGATAGCAAATTAAAAATTATAGGGTAAAAATGCAAGCCTGAAGTCTGTGGTCAGTTTAATATGTATTTTTTCAATCCTTCGGTGGCTTCTGCAGAAGTACATGGTGGAAGCCCGTTGCAGAAATGCACTGGAGCAGGGCAGGTCTTGAATTATTTGTCTCGTAGCACAATACTGTGCATTCTGATGCTTAAGTTGGAGCTAAATAAGCTGGCTTCATGACCTGAAGCAGTACAGACATGCTGGTGGAGCTGATAAATTTGGGAATGGCTGAGCTCAAAGAAACCAGTTGCCCAACAACAAGGTGACGTGGTGTGTACTTGGTAGAAAAATCCAAATGGGTTTATGAGTACCAGACAGCATGAAACACCTTCTGTAAAACAAAACGTAAAACCCATCATGATTGTGAATATTATTTTTTTTCTTTTTTTTTTTTTTCTGTGGGCCTGGTGCCCACATGGAGCCAGCTCTGGGAGTGAGAGTGCTCCTCCGGCCAGCATGACCAGAGTGTCCAAAAACTGGAGTAATTCCTGTCCTGTCTGTTGAATTTGTTGTGAATAAAAAAAAAAATAAAAAAAAACCCCACAAAAACCAAACCCAAGGTTTCTTGGGGTATCTTGGTAGAGTGTAAAAGGGAAATATGACAATCTTGAAGGTAAGAAGTATTGTCTATGGTGAGGTGTTGGCCTGTGGTCTCCTGAACCCATGGCCAGCCCTCCCAGGGTGCTGGCTTAAGCACAAAAAGTGGGGTCAGGGTGTGCAGCTTTGCTATGCCCTGAGCAGGGCTGGGACTCCCTCCCTCCTTGGGAGTGGCTTCCTGGCACAGGGAATGAGGAAGGGCTGAGGTGTCTCCCAGTCGTAGCCAGAGAAACATAAAGTTATAAGACCAGTTTGTGAAATAAGGAAGAAATCTTCCTTGAGCTTTTGATTACGTTCAGTTGAGTTTCTTTGTTACTTTTCTCATTGCTGTTGAATAATTTCCGACGCCTGTGTTCTCGTTACTGATCTGATTTTGAGTTCTCTGTGCTTTGAAAATTGCAGTGTTGCTGCGTGTCAGTTTCCCTGCTTTTCTCTCTGCTTTCCAGAACATTGTATTGAAGACCTGTCCTCCATTTGTACTTCATACCATGTGGTTGTGCTTTGCATCTCTTGTTCCAAAAGAAGGAACGGTGGCGTTGGAGAGCTGGTTGTTATGGATATGGACAGTCCTGTCCGTTTTAAAAAGGAGTGAGGTTTGGAAGAGGAGCATAATTGATCTGTAATTGTATTGCATGGGTGAAAAGTGAAACAAAAGGCACAGATCAAGTTGCAAATGGGCAATTTGTCCATGAAATGGTTTCACTGTGGTAGCAGGCAGGGCTAGATGGTTCAGGATGTGTTTGCTGCAGCTCGAATGTTTTCACATCTTTATAGTAGCAGAGGATGGTTCTGTGAAGATAGCTTTTGAAAACAGGATTTGACCAGTTTTACTTACAAGTAGCAAAATCCTTAGAGAAGTTTTGGTGAATCTGAAAGAGTTACTGGTTTTCATCCACTGGAGAAGGCAAAAGCATTTATCTAGCATTTGCATAATTTGTAGGAAATCTGCACCTGGGATTCCCCATTTTACGCTGAGGATTTTGCAATCTGAAGTGGAAGATCAATATGACTCTTACTGAACAAGGAAAACTTTCAGCTTTTACAGCAACTGCAAATATTGGAGAAATACCAGTCACAATTTTCTAATGTGTCAATCTACTGGAAGATTATATCCATGGTAGACAGGATTATGTAACTTTATTAAGCCATTGTTGAAATGTATTTGTTTGCCATAATGAGTTAAATGATGGTGACTCGAGAAAAAAAGAAAGTAGGAAATCATCTAAGATGGAATCTAGAGAAGTAGCTACAGGGGCAGAATGTGTGATCTGGATTAGGTGGGTTTTGGTTGTTTTTTTTTTCTTCTCTGTCTTTAAACTATAGGAAAAGTTTATTGTTTACTTAATACAAGTTTCTGGATTATATTTGGTTTACATGAGAAATTATGTATTCACATAATTCATGTTTCCACATATGAGACATTACAAAGCATTGATGTCTGAATGGACCACAGTAGTTTAAAAAAAAAAAAAAAAAAAGCTTAGCAAATGCTATTTTTGTTATTGTATCATCACATTGAAAATATGAGCTGCTGTTTGCCTTATTTACATCTGCTGTATGTACCCATATAGCAAAAAGATTCTGGGTAGTAACAAAATTCTGTTGGTTTCCAGCTCACCTTTCCTGATAAAAGCAACTTGGAATTCCAAGGAAATTAATGAGAAAAGGGAAATAAATTATTAGCAAGAATAAGCACAAAATTCCCTCTTGTAGTCGATACGAGGGAGGGTTTTGTGCTGGCTCCTGCAGACTGTAGCAGGCTGTTTTGCTGAAGACATCGATCCTTTGATATTCCAGTCTCGGGAGCTGACTCTTTGTCTTCCTTTTTCATCTCAGAACAAAGTAATGTGTTCTTCAACTTTGACCGGTGAGATTGGCAATATTACAGGAGGACTAATCTTATCTATCCAAGAACCATTAATACTAACAAAAATATGCTCTAAATGAGACATTTATACAAATCAATATACATTAAAATGTATGGTGTGCCAAGGCAAGCCAAGCAGAACTTGTTCTTTAATCTTCATTAAAAATAAAAGATTAAAAATTTATCTCTTGCGTCCTAATGCAGAGAGGTACAATGGAGGGAATGTGACTCGAAATTTTAATGTAACAGCACTTAAATTATATTATCTATACAAAATAGGATTTTCAGAGTGAAGAAAATGGCTAATGCATCTAAAAAAACCAGCAAGCAAACGAAAGTGTTCGTGGTCTGCATTACCCTATAAAGGAGATGGCTTTTGAGAGCGCGATGGAGAGGCTGTGGTTGGGAAGAATTAGGCTTTTTAGCACCAGACGTGCTGATTTGAGGTCAGGATATTCTGTCATTCTGTGATTTGAGACTAAGGATAGACCAAAAACTTCAGCACCCAAGGAAATGCTGCGACCGGTGGCTTGCGCAAGCTCACATTGCCTCTGTCCTTTCCCTTGTTGGACACTCACGTTGCAGTCTGAGTAAATATATTACTGCCACCGGTTGTGTTTCATCCTGTAAAGTGGCGTTTGTAGTAAAACGACAAAAAATAATAATCAGAGTGTGAATAAGGTACTGAGCCTAACCTGTAGCCTCAGGCACTTTGCACCACGTGGCGTTAAATAACCTGACAAGGAAGGCAAGTTGAAGGCTGTGCGTGGTTTTGTTTGTTTGGTTTTTTGTTTTGGTTTTTTTTTTTCTCTTTCCTCTTGACAGTGATCTGAATTATTTCTGCCTGTGCCATGTCATTACGGTCGCTCCCATTGCTTTCTGTGGGTCAGCCAGCATCCCCAGGCAAAGTGCCACACCACCGATGAGACGAATCCTTCTGTGGGCCCTGTAAGGAGCAGAGGAGGACTGCAACCCTTTATTTTCTTTATTTATACTGAATTTTTTAAGCGTATCTACTCTTTCAGATGTGACCAGCTGAAGTACTTTACAGTTGTTACTGTTCTCACTTTTTTATCAGAGCAGTTACCCGTGGGCAACAACAGTGTGGAGCAGGGCTCTCACATCAAGGTTTGAGGACCTTTTGTATCAAAAAGTCTTAGCTGTTCATCTATCACATTGTTTGTTCTCTCAGATGCACTTTTTTTTCTTCTTTTCCATTTCTTAGGGCTTGCAGCCTTGCACCAGCGTGCAGGAATTTTAGGGTGAGCATTAAGAATACCGTGTCAAAAGGGTGTAAAATGCTTTGTAGCCGTAAGGTAAAACTGCTTTCCAGCTAGGTTGTTTTCTGTAGAGATTTAAACAGCACAAAAAAAAGCAATAGTGGCAAATCGGGACAAATCCTCAGTAACTCTGAGGATTATAACTGATTACAATCCTCGGTAACTCCGACTTGGAACTTCCTCGGAAGTTATAATCCCACTGACAGAATGCGAGGGCATCTGCTAGGAGGAGGGTGAGGAGGAGCGAGAAGTTTCCCTGGGGTTTTCAGGCAGAGAAATAACCCCACTTTCAGCAGTACACTGAGCGTTATTTGCTCCTTGGGTTCGTCTGCTGGAGCTTGATCCGTGGTTTTTTGGGGTTGAAACAAGGACATCCACTAAAGTATGGTCAGTCCTTGGTAGTTAGCAACAAAATCCTGATCTTTTAAGGAGTTTCACAAGCAGTGAAGGCTTATGAATTTCCTCTTCCAATTGCACAAAGTGTTTTTTTTTCATGTTTGGGGTACATATTGTTTTCTACTTATCAGTTTTCCTCTACCTATCCGTTTGCTTTCCATGTTTCTTAAATTTAAATGCATTACTAGCCACAGGTTTTGGCAACAGTAAACCTACGCAAACTAGAAAAGGAGAAAGGTGTTCTGACCGTATTTTGTGTACAAATGGACAAAATGATCAGTACGTGCCTTCTCTATTTATGTGCTCAGTTATTTTTCAAGATTTTTTTTGGCTGTCAACAGCTCAAGTATCCATTTTGTCCCAGTAAGAGGAAGGCTTGTGCTATCCCTGTACGTTTTATTCCCTAAAAATCCTAACTGAAAGCTAAGCTAGTCTGGCTCTTTACAGAGGTAGAATTGAGCTCAACTGGTAAGGAAAATTGATGGCAAATTTCTATTCCAAAGCAGGCAACTGTGGTACACTGCCTGTAACGTTATTTTATTAAAAAATATGCAGTTAATACTTAGAACACTGGCTCCCAGCCTCGGGTCCTCCGTCAGGGACCCGTTCCCCTCCTGCCAGCCAAGAGCGATGCCAGCGGGAGCTGCACCCAAGGCAGAGCTGACAGACAAAGCCCACGTCTTGCTGAGCACTTGCAAAATTCAACCCCTTCAAGGAATTTTTAAATAACTCTCAGGAACTCCGACGGGCCCTTCATTTTTCAGAACCAGTGAAATGATGATTTCTCCTCCTGTTGATTTCCCCAGGAGTAGGTAAAGGTCAGTGAATGTAAACATTGCTACATGCCATAGAAATCACTCCAGTGTCTTTGAAATCCAGAGATTCAGACTATCAGCATCTTTTAAGGCTTGCAGAAGATGAATTTTGAGCAATGAAGATGTGAATAGTCTGATAAGTTTTTCTTCAGATGGGAGAAGATGGAAATAGAGGTGAGTGCTTGCTGGGAACCAGCGCAGCATGCAGAAAAATGGACTTTCTCTTAGAAGTTGAGTTCTGAGAGAGGCAGGTAGGCAAGATTATCTCTGGAGGTAAGAATGAAACTCAGGTAATTTGCTTGAGACTTCAGAATTTGCTTTAAATACACCAATGGACTTTTTTTTTCTTCCCCCAAAAAAAGGCATTAAATATTTTATTTCTGTAGTCAAACCTGCTTATCTCTGCGTAATGCTAAAGATGCAGGCTAGCAGAGAGGCGATGCTTTGCAGTGTGCATCTCTTTCCTTTCATCTGGAAGCACATCGTTCTCCCAGTGCACAACTAGTTGAAACTGCACTGCTTCTGATTTAGTGCCTGTGAAGTGTATATGGATTTATTTTTTTTTTTCTCAGAAAACCTATCCCTGAGGTGGGCAGAATAAAACTTAAGAGCCACTGTTCCCTGAAAATCAGTATGCTAAATATATGCAATAGGCTGTGCATGCCAAGCCATCATTCACATTTTATTTATTTATGACAATACGTTGACATTCAGACATGACTTAGAATGACGATACCGTAAGGCTCAGCCACTGCAAATACTGGGGTCAGCAGTGATTTTCACACAAGATCAAACGTCAGAATGGTGAGCTCTCACTTGATGTCAGGAATTTTTACTGAAGAGAATGTTCCTTGTTTGTTGTTTTCCGTAGAGATGGTTCTGCATCAAGCACTACATTAAATATAGTAACGTGGGAATGGAAAAAATTCATCACAGTTTATGTATGTATTGGCAAACTATGATCATATATATGTGGGGAAAAATGAAATTTCAACATTAAACTGTTTCGGTGAAGTAGCAACAATTTTAAACATTGACATAAAACAATTACTTCAAAAACTGGTAAGAATTTTTGGAAGAGGGGGTAGCAGAAAATAGAAGGTATAAGAGGAGATAGAGGTGTGTTACCTCAGTTCCTGTAGAGATGCTCAAGGGCAGAGAGAGTAGGTAACTTTGCACATCTTTTTCATGCAAATAATTTCATGTTCAGCATAGAGTTGAGATATTGTAGTATGAAGGAGGGAATTGAAAACATGGCACTTTTATATAAAGATACTGTGTTTCCTTGAAGTAAAACGTTCTACGTCGTCCTCAGCCCTGCACTGGAAAAGCCAACGTATGTTGCCGAAAACGTGAGTAGAAAAGACGTTAAACTGATAAAGAGACACTGTTAAATGTCAGTGAGGAAATTCATAACGCTTGCTGCATAGGAAAAAAAGTGCTCTCCATTATCAGTTAAAAAATATGAAAAGTTACTGTTAATGAGAAAGACTTGATTATTACCAAATAATAAAAATAAATTAGAACTGTTAAGGTGTAAATTTCATTGTAGATGCATCAGTATTTGCTAGAGCTGATAAGTCATGCTTCCATTATGCAATATTGTGTGGTCGTCCACTTGTAGAGTGTTTCATGTCAATTCTTATATTTACAGTCAATTTTAATAGTCTAGTTGTTTTAAAATATAGCTCAAGTTAATTAACTATTTCAGCATTAAGATTATCTCTGAGAGCCAAAAAGTTACGTTTCAGTGTTAATCACAGTGTAGTTACAGCTTTTTAATTTGATTTTTTTTTTTTTTTTTTTTTTTTTTTTGTTTTGATGAAA